>DWPA01001904.1:0-17089 GCA_018251375.1 Calpodes ethlius
TGTTAGATAAGACATAAAGTAAGAAAAGGCTGTGGAATTGTGATGGCTTGAATTGGAATATGTAATTACGTTAATATTAATGAACAAGCTAGTTATACTTCCTGATACGTGTATATATAAATATATTACACATAACTGATGGCTCCAAATTGGATACGTGTCTTAGAGAAACATGTTTATGTATGTTTACTGAATATGTCGTGTATTCCTTAGTCAATTAACTGAGCTTTGCTGGTTTTCTGCCCCTATCTGATATCCGTATCGGGAGCAACTCGCCGTCATCGTAATACAAGATTATTGCCTATAAAACATTTGCGGACGAGTAATTTGATATATTTTACAAATGTTGGCCGTATCGTTCATCCGCATTAGAAATAATTCTAATACATTTTAACCGATTATAAGTAGAACCGTAGTTTATTCATATACCAGTTTTTACAAAAGTAAAATATCAAACTGACTGATAAACGATTAGTAATATAAATTAGTTGATTAAAGAAACATCTTCATTTTGCACGTATCTTCATAAAAAAATATCATTTTTATCATTTTATGATTGACGATTGTACTCTATACATTTACCGATACTATAATATATAATGCTAAATTAAACAGTGTTAGATCGCGTAGCACGGTATAGCATTCAAATTTGATACACGTGCGCAATTACACCTCTTGTGTTTTCGCAATAGGCGTTTATTGTGTAGGAGACGAATTATGCTTGACATTAATTGTGTCCTTGTGTTGTTTGGTGTCGCCTCCCTTCTAATTGTCTATGTACATTCATTATTTAGTAAAATTCGGTAGCTATTTAGGAAATCTCAGTTCGGTAAATTATAACGGCACGAAACCGTTTTCGTATATCAAACTATGATATATAGATATATGAAGATTTTGATCTGGATTATTATTTTTAACCGATAATTCCTAACGATGTAATCTAAATAAAAATAAATATTATTTTGAAATCAATTTAATAGTCTGTACCAATATCTATAACTGTCTATCAGTCGTACGCTACTAATTAAATTACGGTTAGGGTAGTTAATTGGAAATTGTTATTGCACTCATTCTTTAATTTTACAAAACTTGATATTTATACCTTAATTAATAGAAACACGCTGCGTTAAGAATAAGACTAAGAAATACTAGAATTACAATAATAAACAATACTCCGTAAATATTTAGTAGTCGAGTGGACATTTGGAAATTATATCCCAAAAGTCGCAAAATAAATGTCAATTCTCAAGAAGTTTTCAGAAATCTCAGTTGGTAGAGATCTAATCTGATAATATGCCCAACCTCAATCTATTATACGAATGCTTCATGAATTTCGCAACGGTTATCGGCCCATACAGGAGACAAATTATACGCGAGATCGACATTATAGAGACGTTACAACACTCGCATTGTTTGCTGATAGTCAGCGATTCTCAAATAGAAAATATTACCATAAGATGGACACTTATATTCAGTTACCTGAGTTTAAATCCGTATATGTAGAATCTGTAACTTATTATCTCTACATTTCTGTATATAACTTTTATTTTATGAACAAAAATATCTCCATAAAATGTGCATATGACTATGCTAATCATTAAAATTAGCAAAGCCTTTCAAATGGTAATGCACGCTAATTAGTAAGAAATCGTTTGTTTGTACCACAAACAAAATCTGGATGCGATAATAAATAACTTGACAATGACCTATTGACTATCTAAGTTATAATAACTAAAACAAACGCTTCATAAAGATTGAGAACCTCTGTAGTAATTTCAATTATTAAGTTAGTGCCACTTTCGCACGGCTCTGACGAATCGTAGATTTACTCGTGATAAATCACAATAGATATAAACTCCTGGAGCCGTACCGGTCCATTACTCATAAATAGTGAAAGCTCTCTATCATCGTCGCCTGATTGTTCAAGTAGTAGCTCGTGACGACATTTAGTAACGACGACAGCGCGGCAATGCGAACTAACGTAACAATATTAAGTTATTATTAGTCTACTTTGCAACAGTCCGCGATAAAATGTATGACGGTATATACTTCAAACATGTGTGGTACCACCCTCATCCCACAAAAGAAAAAACACGCTACAATAAATTAAAGTATGTACCAACATATCTATCACCACCATCACGTGTTTCGCTCCAACATGGAGCATCATCATTGTAAGTTGACTCTATGGTGGTTAGTCGCAAAGTTAAGTAAAGACGAAATCATTAAACATTGAATCAAAGTCATAAGTTAAAGTTAAGACTCGCAAATAAAACACCGCATTACTATTTTACATTTGCTAGCAATAAAGCATCGAAAAAATTATGTCCAACATTGAATGTAATGTGTCATGTCTTTGACAAATGCACCATGTCGTTGACAAATGCGCCATGTCGTTGAAAAATGTGTCTGTCATGTCATACTAAAGTGCGTGTAAGGGTTATCTATTTCACCGATAAGACTTTTGAAATGGTGCCAAATTCCACTCGAGTGATGGACAACCACTGTTTTCTAATTTCGAAAACCATTCATAAAAATAGAGATTTAGGCGAGAGCGAATAGGCTTTTACTAAGTGCATTTTATCATCTAAGACTTCTTCAGCACTCACCATCAGGTAGGGCTATAGTCAATTAACAACTTAGAAACTGATAAATAAAAAAATACGCATTCACGGTATTTCATTCAAGTATACCATGTATTGTATATAGAAAATCTTTAACGCCTCACGCATGTTTGTCGATTATTTGCTTGTAAACAAACAATTAAAAATATTTTCACCGAATCAAAACCGCCCATGTTTTATCCGCAACATCTAATATCCCGTTACAATACAATTTCTACATAGCACGGGTATACCAACAACAACAATTATGCGTGTAACAACTGACGACAATAAGTCTGTCGTTTCCATGTCTGTTCCGCATAATCCGTCGTCAAACTGCGAGAATCCATTGATGATATGTCGCTTATTTATTACATTGAAATGATCACTATGTCAGAAAAACCTACGCTATTCTGCGACAATGATAGCAACTTATTTGTATTCATGTCTCTGGCTACTACTACCACATTATGTAAGCGGACTGTGTAGCAACGACATTGTATATTTAGCAATCTGTTTGATATCGTTAATGCTCAAACAAGTACGAAAGCTTGGTTTAAAATGTATTTAACTCACAATGTTACTTCCATCATCAAATTACAATTTAGAGAAAGGATCATAGAACAAGAAACGAAGATTACAAAAGGTTTGGTATTTGTTTTACTAAAATATATTTATAAATTTAATTAAATCAGAATTACGGTTCCAAATTCGTTAAGATCTAAAAAAATATCGCAAACAGAATAAAAATATTAATGACGTTATGATACAATTATGATGCAGGTTTTGAATACATATTAGGATATCAAAAACAAAGCACAATTTTAGTATATACATTCTATAACATGTATAATATTCGCAATACAGTGTTTACTGCGACAATAAAACTATATTTTTCACAGCGCCTAAAACAGTCCATTATATGAACATCTGAGTATTTTTACATGCTTTGGTGCTCACACTTCTTCCAGGACTTCATCCAGGAAAGCGTTTTTCTAGCTCGCTTCTCCTTAAATTAATCTTTAAAGAGAACTTCGCACTGCACTGTTTATTCATTACACAGTGTTAATGATTTAAGTGGCCGCTGAGAGCAGAGTAAATTGTCTTGAATAAGAATTAATTTACCGAAGGATAGTGGTTCTTTGTCCGTTGCGGAGACTATAAATGGGAGACAACAAGCGTGGCATTTGAAAGTGATTGATCTGCGCCATAGGTTACCAAAGTAGCTAGTTCAAGTCGGTTAAGGTTTACAAATTACAAAAGGATCTCACGGTGAAAATCAGTTGCCAAAGGCGTGTGGATAAATCTGGAAGCAACACGGTAGTTGTAACTAACTACTTATGGGAATGAGATCGGATAAACTCGTAGTTATGCAATTCAATGTTTTAACAAGTGTATTGATTCTGTTACTTTTTACATTTTGAAATGTAGTGTTGTGATTTTAAATTGATTAAGGTGCTTCACGCTGGGAATCTAAATACAACTCATACTTTAAATCAATTTAGCCTTAAAAGTTTTTATAGGATGCATGATAGACATTAATAATTTGCATAAAAATATTATAGCTTTTTTTATGAGACAAGGAAAGCAAATCAGTTTTATTATAAAATCTAGCCTGATTTTGACATAACTAGATATAATACTAGGCAGCATGTACTCGTAGTCATAATTTCTAAATAATCTGACGTATTTACTTAGCTTTTTCCTCTCCTTTTTTGAAATCTTAAGTTTAATTTTCGAATATAAAAAAACAAATTTTCAAAATTTTACAAGTATTTATCGTTTGTTGTCAAATATAGAACAAACCTTATGGGATTATCACTATCTTCTCCGAGCAAACAAAGGTGCGCTCCCTCGCGTGGTACCAAGATAAGATAAAATGAGAACAATTTCAGATCATCACTTCGTATCAAAAAAAAACAGTTATGAAAGCAACGAGTGGAATCGGACATTAACTCGACGGAGTTGCTCATTGGAGCGACCATAGTTTGCCCATTTGATCCGTTATAACGATATTCGAAATCGTGCGCTCCCTATCAAAGGCGGAGTAGCAATCAATTGATGCCTTATACGCAATGTAAGGTAACAAAGTGCAGGCGGTGCCCGCGGCTGTATACGTGATTGACGTTTGACTTACCGAAAACGGCGGTGGCGGCTGGGAAGACAGTTCGGTCCACGGACGCAGGAGAGCGCGCTCCGTATCTGCCCAGTTCGACGCAAAGCTCACCCCGCACTTTCTCCACAACGAAAGCTCGTAAAGTCTTCGCCACGGTACCCCATCACTTTTCGTTGTTTTCTTCCGTATGCTTCCACGTAAGGAAGGCGTTCGCACAAATGGCTCTGGTTTCCCATTTTTACTGGCTCCTCTCCATGGAGGTTTAGTTCCATTGCTCGACTTTCCATTAGCCGGGTTACCAAACGATCCTTTACGCTGCAAGCCAGATTTGTTTTGTAATGACTTTTTCTTATCGTCTATTACTTCTTCATCATTTAACCCATCCGACTTTACTTCTTCTATAGTAACGACAGCTGATTTACGTTCTCTAAAGCTCGATCTGGACGGCGTTCTGGCGAACGTATGCTTCCATTTCTCTCCATCAACTTCGTCGTGCATTGAAGAGATAACACTGTCGTCCGCATAACGCATACGTGCCGTTTTCATAAGCGAAGCTTTTGTATTTTGTGTAAATAGTCGTTCGCACGCGTCAGGCGTTTTGTTATGTTCCATTCGACTTTTAAATGTACATTCTGAATCTGTGTCGCTGTGCCCTTCATAAGAGCTAGTACTGTTGCTGAAGCTCTTTGTAAATGACCCATTGTTATTTTTAGCAAAGCTGTTGTCGTGCTTTACTGTGTCTTTGATTTCGATGATGCAATCGCCTCTAAAAGATCTTCTCGATTGGAGGCTTCCACTTGAGTCAGATTTGGAGAGAGGATTGTGTTTGGGATCGACACAGCCATGCGCATGCGCTTTGCCAGTACAATGTTTATGGATCTTTGCAAGCGCTGCGAGGGTTTTGTTCCCACTCGGCGACACTTCATCGCCGCAGCGTAGCGATTGTTCAAACGGACCTTGGATGTGGAACATTCTTCTGTTGTTTTCCTATAGCATTCTCATGCAACATTCGCCTCCCACGTTTGACATTTTCTGAGGTCAAAGTTTGCTTACTATCGATCAAATCATGGCGAATTCACTGCACAATAGGAGTTAGCCACTAGTCGTTGTGATGCGATACAATCTTAAACTGCATCAAATTGGTTTAAGTTCAACGTCTCGTAAATCAGATTAACGGACTTTGCGTGTGATACGGCGCTCTGACAAGTATTTACGCTAAAATTATTATCTCCATCGAAATAACTCAACGATATAATGTAGGCATTTAGCGACGCCAGGTAAATCAATCTAGTCTATACTGTTCTAAGTTCGGAGGTACTGACCTCACCGTAACAGCATAATTGGTATTGTACAATAACAGGCCATGCGGGCAATTTTACACGCTCTCACTTTAGGGACGTATAAATCGAGGCAAAACTGATCTATATACGGCTGTTGTTCTACCTATAAGTATTGAAACCTACAATAATACGAGTAGCATAATACGTATTAGATATAATTAGAAATTATTTATTCGGTACCATAAAAAGAAAAATCAAACAGAAACAAGTGTAATTTACGTGCGTTTAAGAAACATAAATTGTTGTGGTAATAAAATTAAATATTTCTGACAAGTGGTTCCTTTAATTAGTAATTTCTCACACGTTCATTGTTAACGATTCAAGCGTTTATCGCCGGACTTCCTGAACTAAAATGGCGATAGGTACCATCCGTTGGCGTAGGCTATCCTGCCCCTGTCGCACGACACCTTTCTTTGTTATTTAGAAATTGAAAGCAAAATATCAATCTTCTCAAATATAACGTGTCTTTATTACGTTTCAACGTGTCCTTCCAACAAAAAACTAGTAAAATTACGAAAAAATATAATTCGTTTTCAAAATTCTATCAGAAAGAAAATAATTGCATGATTTCTTAATAATAAACGTACCGATTTACTACTTAGAGAAGAAATTTGCATTAGACAACTTTACTCGTAGTTTCGTAGGCGTTTCCTACACTAAATCTGTATCTGTTACCATTACAGCGAAACGATGAAACTTATTCTACGATGTGAAAATAAAAAGAAATTGTGAATGACACCATAAATAGAAAAAAAATAATATGTTTAAAAGAAAATTCATCAAAGATTCATCAATTATGTGATAATTTATTATCTATAAATGCAATATAGGAATTTTAATTGTTCTTAATAAATAAAGTACATATATACCGTAAAGAAAGGAACTAAAGAAGTAAATAGTACCTAATGATTCAGTAGTTAAAAACAGTCAATATACCACTGGCAAAATCAGATGACAACTAAGTTATTACTTGTTAGAAAAACCTTAAGTCACTAAAATCAAGAAAAACACCTTTACTACATCCTTTAACTTGAGTAGTATCTTCCAATAACGCTAATTATAAGAACTCTTTTTAAAGTTTACAGAAATAGTTTTAAATCAACTTTACCAGTAATTAATAATCGGTTATCGTTCGCAAGGCAACAAGTCAGTAAACCAAGCACAGTTCTGAAGCCAGATCGGTTTCGATAACATAAATATTCATGGTGTAATTTGTGTCAACGTTGGATTACGGCACTGTACAGTCATATTTAATATACATAACATAGTTTGAAATACAAAACGCTTGAAACGTCGCACGGAAGCACAGTTAGGGCACCGTTTCATCGTAGCAAGAACGGTTTTCGAAGCGGTTATAGATAATACATAATACTGCAATGAAAACGTAAATTTTTTTCTGCCACCGATTCTCTTAAACCAGGACAAATTTATTTTGAAAAGTACACAAATATTCGATTCAAGAATCCATTCTTGGCTGCTAGGAAATAGTTCTACATTCAACGATATGTTTTGCTATCTATGATATTTTGTAACCATCTATATTAATATTATTACGAAAGTATGTTTGTCCTTTTTTCACGGCCGAACGGAACGTAGCTATAGTTGGAAGGATCTAAAAATCAAATTTCTGTGGGAAGATCCGTTAAGGTGTATATTTCAGCTAAATTAAACAAATGATAGACAGCAATTGGCACGTGCGTGGGAAGCCGCGGCAACATCTAGTTAATTTTATATGTCTTCACAATATCAATGAAAAAGTGCTTCTAGCCTTGCCGCGCTTACAAATATCACAAATGTAATACGAAACTTTCATAGTATGTACATGCTACATTGAATAAACATATTTGAGTTAATTACTGAACCGAAAGCGGTTTAAGAATTACTAATTACTAATTATGAAATTCCAATTATTCAATAACTATTTTAGAATGTTGATTATAAAATTCAATATAATTTTCCGATTCCATAACAGCATTATAGATAGATTTTATAACAGAGCAAAGATCCATTCTATTGTGTATTTCTTAACCATAATAAAGATATATCCCGAGACTGTAGTTTTCACTATTGCCCATTCTCGGGCA
The DNA here is from genome assembly GCA_018251375.1 of Calpodes ethlius. Taxonomy (NCBI): domain Eukaryota; kingdom Metazoa; phylum Arthropoda; class Insecta; order Lepidoptera; family Hesperiidae; genus Calpodes; species Calpodes ethlius. The sequence continues at coordinate 8,144 of DWPA01001904.1, forward strand.
TTTTAACGTCACTCAGCGGTATTTGAATATAAATAGACTATTCATAATTTCGTTCCGAGTTGCTATTGTGATTCGCCGTAGGATTACTGCTGAATAAATGTCTGCAGCGCTTGCTTTTGTAGACAATTCGATGAATTATTCCGTAGATATTAACTCGAGCTGTGTAATTTATTTAAATGTAGTAATGTATATTTTTTGTACCATCTACGTCTTCGTTTTTACAAAGGCCATACAATTTACATTTAATCCGTACAACATTAATCCGGTACAAATAACAAATTACCATGAACATATCCATAATATATATAAAAATGAATGGTTGTCTGTTTGTCTTCTATGGAATCGTAAACTATGCATTTGATGATGTGATGATCTTTATCAAAGTTATTCTACATGTGCCCACGAAGATTTCTAAGTTGGTACGACCAGTTTTGGAAAGATGGCCCCACTGACATTATGAAAAAAAATTTCCGGTACCCTGGGAAAACGCAGGAAAAGATGGAAAGCTAGTATGTGTATAAAATGTAACTATTACTTAACCAATACTTTGTTTTTATTTAAGAAGCAGCATCGTTTAATTAACAATTCGTAATTTAACGATAATCCTAACTTAGTCAAAGTTACCCATATTTTCTTTATCTTTGTAAACGAGTAAGACAGTAGGTAGGTAGGTACTCTAGCGACCATGAAGTGTGCCAGGCAAACAAAAGATAAGCCTTAAACATCATCTCTGGGTTGGATGATGTAACTGTGGCGGAAAATCGAACCAGAAAACTTACTATCTGTATCCTTTTATTATCGCAATCACATAACAACCACAGCGTACAGCATATATACGCGTAGAACACCATAAGATAAAAAATTTATTACTCAATGTTCAGTCTTAACATCAACAAGCAACATGTAACTGTTATTAATAATTGAGTCTCAGTAGTTATTTATGCAACTCATTCGTACTGTATTCTAAATTTAAGTAAAGTAAGAATTTAAGCAACTTTTTTTATTCAATAGTTAAGAATTAGAACTATAATTTAATCTCAAGTAATTACTTTAAATTGACATCACATACATATGAGTGTCAGAGTATTTTTACCTCTGCGACAGTATCTCGACAACTACACGACAAATTGAAGAACATGTGAATATTGCTTCTGAGCAGCGAATTTTTGACTAAATATTTGTAGTATTTTAGATGATTATTTTATTTAAAACATATTTGTCATTAACACAATATTATTTTTATTTGATAACTTAAGATTTATTGCAATGTAAACATTTTATGTCGTGTACAAACTCGTAAGTAATTATGGTAATGATCAGCGATGCGATGTCGATACAAACGAAACTAAGGGGGCGATAACTTAGCTACAAAATGATTAGTATGTATAGTGCTCGTATCATTACATAATGGTTACAATGTCCACTAATGCTGCTTTATAATTAAAGTAAATTTAAATTTACAAATACTTAGTATTTTGCCGAAGCGTAATCGCTTCGCTTCTGCTAGTGAATTATAATATAAAACCTTGAGTATCGATTCAAGTTGTTATTTAAAACGATCCTAGTCTAAAAGGTTATCAAGAATCAAACAATGATAAACTTTTAATATTGACATCGCAAACCAGCTACACCAGAAGGCACTTAGCACACAGTCGACCTGTCTTGTGTAAATATCCCAAGCACACGATCCGTTGGTCAATCCCATGCAAATTCGTACGACACAGATCTCGCCTATTCGATAATATTGAAATTGTTCTTGCATAACTGCGTGTGCGGTGCTATTGTATCGTATCATGAGGACTAATACATTGACTCCGGTTACGAATAGCACGCTCAGTTAGAGTCGTGGCTACTTGCGACACGTAAAATGCGTTTTCGTGATAATCAACAGGAATCATAGCAAGCAAACTAAAAGGTCAATATACCAATGACCACATTCGTAATTAAACTAAGACAACTCGATATTATCTATTATGGACGTGCTTTAGAGTTAATAGAAGCTAAATGAACGAATAGACTGTGGTATAGATGACCTTAAAATCAATATACCTAATAGAAGGTGATCACCACCGCAAATCTTCGTCATACCACCAAAGTTATCGCTACAATGCCGGCCAGGGTTGATCGGGAAACTCGCTTATTTAGTTTACAAGGGTTACACGTTAAAAATTGTAGATATTTTAGAAGGAGGCTAACATAACATAAAAATAACATATGCATGAGTATACCATCTGGCAATAGAGACTTGCCAACATCGCCTCGCCTCCGATTCATGTCTATAACGATCATGATTTGGGGTTGACTTGAATAACTAAGGAGCCTTCACCCCATGATGACTGATTCGACAGAAAAACCTGTAATATTAATATCCAACTGGATAAAGAGTTAAGGTTTTCCAGAAGTTACATAACGAATAGATAGACCAATGATCGCATTACATAGTAATCCAATACGTAGCTTCCATCACCTATTTAGATTGTCACTCGGCGGTATTTATAAAGAACACATCTAAAACGTAAGTAATTTATTGCGCTTAATTACATGTTTGATGTCGCCGTCTTAACCTTAGTAGGAGTTACTTGTATTCTTATACACTTACTGATTACGTTATGTCTTGTGAAATAGTACTGAATCCAGCATAAGATGCCGTACACCAAGTTATATTTAGTTAGCAAAGTAACTGAATAATGAAATTTCATAAATTCAAAATTTCATGTTGTCAATGACATTTAATAATTGAGAATTTTCACAATGTTTTCGTAGCTTTAAGTATCTATTCACACAATATGTATGAAATACCTTACTGTCCAACATATTCATGAAAATATCTCATGTTGAAGGGACAATATTTTCATGTAATGGATATTGTTATCGTGGGTTAGCGCACGTATGTTACACAAATAGTACCTATAGCTACTCGCATTTTCTTCTCGATTACCTGTAGATGGTACACAATTGATTTCAACGATGAAAAGACATCAATCACCCGCGGTGTCTATGTGTGTAACCATGACGTCATATCTACTGCACAGACTATGTAATGTTTGGAGTATGACCTGAATAAGAATTAACATCTGTCGTTATATTGGATAATGATTTTACCTGTAATCGATCGATGTATCGAATTTAACAGATTCTTGTCTAGTTGCGAACTTGCATATGGTGACGCCATATAATTATGGATACCCTAAATTTTAAAGCTCATTTACTATTGAGCCTTAAAATACTAATTACTATTAGTATTTATATATTTATAGCTGTTTACTAGTATTGTCTGTATTCGGTGTCAACTAAGTAAACAAATAAGTATTGTGTCAAGTAAGCTATGTATGTAACTTGTGCAAATCTCCAGTCTTATTGTAGACAAGCAGTATCCGTGGCTCCATCCGCTTAGAACTTAGGGAACGACATTTTAATCGTATTGAAAAAAGTTTATTGAAATAAATTTTACTGACTTCCAACAAGAAAATTAAGATCTCAAGCAAAAAACCAGTAAAGCCGTGTCATTCTAAGTGCAATGTTTGGTTTCGAAGCTATGAGTTAATTGACTATTATTCGATAACTTATTCAAAGTAAGACTAAGATAAAGGATATAGATAGTAAATATTTCTTGTTCCTCTTAGACCTAGAAGCTCGTTATTTATGTACCAATTGAAATAAAATAAAAATATATTCTTTTTAAATAACAACAGTAACTTTGTAATACAACAACGCCTAAAACCATCTACACATTTGCATAATGTCCTCGCCCTGAAACCGAAGGCCGAATAGAGCAAAATCTTAGCTTATTATTACATCAACGTGCGAATTTTACGCCTCAAAATAGTGTTGTATGTGTTAACCCAGTCACGTTTCACCCACATTCGTTTTAAACATGTAACATTATATACCTAGGCCTAGGGACTACGTGTTTTCCAACAAGCTACAGACATAATATATTAAATTGTCCGTCCCGCACTTGCGTTAATGTTAGTGTTAACGGCAATACCCAAATGCGCCTTAAATAACGAGTTAACTAAATCTCATCTGTTTGGTATCTTTTTTAATAAACGTGTTGGAACGCAAATGTAACAGTGACATTATTATGTCTACATATTTATACACACCATGGTTCTATATACCTATTTCATTTTTAAAATACATTCGGGTTTCGTACTGGCAAAATATAATATTATTGGCATAATTCTTTCGTCGCGCGGCACACGCCAAAAAACTCCAAATCGGCACGTTTTAAGATATCTTCAAATATCATAATTTTAGACAATATACAAAAAACCGTATACACTAAATCCTTCCTCATGAATCACTCCGTTCATTTTTTAAAATTATATAATAATCCGTGCGATAGTTTTTGAGTTTATCACGACCAGACAGATACACGCAGCATTGGACATAATTTTATAAGGGTTATTGATGGTTCAAATTATTTTCAGGTAAGTGTAATACTTAGGTACGTACTTGTTCATAATTAACATATTGTGCAGGCACACATCCTTGAGTTGACACAGTGTGGGTAATTTATACAACGATCGCTATATTCATATGTATGAACATAATATCTACTAATAGAATACGGCGGCAGATATATTTTTTTTTATAAATACCTACCTAGCGGACTAGTAGTCTCATAATGGTTCGTCATTGAACATCAGCGACATAAGACATCTTCATGTGATGACGGTCAAGAAAGAAAGGAGAAGAAGGTTACTGACTACCAACCCATAAATATGGTGTGGCTTTGATGATGAGTTTCCGATATACAGAGTTAGACTCATCAAGAAATGGGGGTAAATGAAACGTGTCCGAAGAAATTTGATATTAATTTCATATCTAATGTCGTTACTTCATACCATTCAAACGTTTACCATCACGAGGTAACTAAGGGTGAAGATCCACTGTCATGGATTCTAATGTACAGTACAAAAACACAGGTAATTAAAGATGACAGCCTTAAAATTATGATTCATAAATAAATTGGGATATTATTTCATCTAAACTGTTCTCTTAATAGCTTCATCAGAAATTTCATTAAAAGACGCAATAAAAATGTTTTCCCGGCAGCCGAGACGGGTCACTCGCTAATAAGTTTAGATAAGACACGTGATTATGGAAACTCAAAAATTAAATTTTGTAATATTCTGTAAGGCGTGTACGAAATTGATGTTTGTGATAAAATCACACTGGAGATGATTATAAGCATATGTTAGTACATATGATTTCAGTTAATATTAACAATGAGACAGATGATTGTTTATAAGTCGATTTTTAAATATATTTGAAATATTTGTATAATTTCTTCCGATTTAATTATGTATGTTTTCTTAATAACGATACACATACGTAAATGTAATTTAATAATAATCGTAAAAAATATGGCTTTGGTCAGAAGCAAAAAATTAACAAAGCTTACAAATCAAGACGGATTATATCAAAGTCTACAATTTAAAACGGAAAAGATAACCGAGATAAAATTAATTACTGCGTCGTGTTAGAGACTAAAATCGTGTTAAAAATAACTGAACAAGACTCAAATTAACTACCGAAGTCGGATCCCTAATGAATGTGTCGACGAGAAGATTTATAATACATATGGGTGTATAACCAATTATTTGATTTTAAACTGGGCTCAATACTTGGAATAACACGGGAAATATGTATTTTAAACATGTACTAGCGAAAAAAATATATTGTCTATTGAAGTTAAGCTAAGATGATACTTTAGAGCGTCGCCTGGTAGCTAGTTACATCACTGGGCATAGCATATAAACTACTCCGTTTGAAAATATACATTCCAATTTTCATAATGATCGGTCAAACATTTTCTAACTTTATCGATTTCATATATATTCAAACATTCTTATTATTATATATGTAAATATATAGATTAGCGGTCCGTATCGGCTATGTACGAAAGCTATTAAGCTTTTAAAAAAACGACCCTATTTTGTCAGTAACAACGTAGCGATCTACAAAAAAAACCTCTTATCCTTGTTGTGAAGAGATTCATAAACACGACAAAAACGACCAATATACATAGATGTTTTTAAGCGGAATAAACTACCCTGTGTCACTCTTCATCCTCCCAACTATCTACACACAAAGAATCGAACTGTAACGATGCTCCACTGTGACATGAAAGGACAAACAAACACACTTTCTCATTTATAATATTAGTATGGATTTATTAACACCACGCTTGATTAACGCCAATGAATTATGGCACCCAATAATACAATTAACATTTTAAGTACAGTTTACGTGAAAATACAGACACACTCCATATGCTAACTTAATGAATCCTCGAGTCGTTTTCTCAAACATACTTTATTAGTTACGAGCTGAAACCCACAACATCATCCACGGCAACAGTAATTTTTACCCCGTCTGAGGAATAAATTTTGAAGAATCCTTTCTCAATACACCTCAATACTCAATGCATCGCACCATACCCACCTATAGAAAATTCTACAACGTTCCTAGATTCTAACTTCATTAGTTAAAGCATTATATGGTACGTAAACCAATAATGTTTCATTAAGTACGATAATGCGTTGGTTGCGAATGAAACGGTATTATTCACAACGTGAGCTAACATTCTTCATCATTTATTACCACATATAATACGAATATTTTACTGTTTAATAGTTTAAGTAACGCCTCAACAGCACAATAACACCGCGAACCGGGAAGCGTGCGCTAATAAGGCACAAGAGCCATGTAATAAGCTATTAAATAACTCCGAGTGGACTCTATACATTCATGACATGCAAATCTGAAGCGCAACACCTGGTTCCATTTGCATACGTTACATTCGTGGGCATGAGACCGACAGAATAGGAAGCATATGACGCAAAACCTTAGCTTGTATTTAAAACTAAGTAAACAGACAATCAGTGAAACATTAGTTTTGTTATTATTCATATTGACTTAAATGTTGTCTAAAGATACAATACAATCTACCTACTTTATCATAATCTATAATTGATTGACGCAATTTATTTACTATATTTATTTGTCAATATTATATTTCAACTTTTTCTGTGCAGTAGATTCGGAGAAATCATATATGTCCTAATAATATAGACAAATATATATACAGGACTAAGCCTATTAGGGTTAATTTTTTCGTCAACATTATTGTACCCTCGCAATAACTTTGGCAATCTTGTTGCGTAGGAAGCCACTTCATTCAGACATAGTAATATATACCTAATAGAAAGGGAGTTATAATATGTATATATAAAACAAATTCTCTGTTATAAACCGTTGCAACACACAGACACAACTGGTTGTATTTGTGTGACTCAAGTTTTGACCGGTATCTAACATAGCAGGTATAAGCGTTGCACAAAGACCTCTTTAAAATAACCAGAAATACCTAATTAATTTCTATTAGTTGTGCCCCTAATTTCGTCAACTTCAAGACACAGATTCTACAAATCCATATAAATTCATGTGTGAGATTGAAGTTCAATACCGCTTTTAATTTTATTATTTAGCTATTATCACGTATACATTTTGGATATCAAATAAAAATATGTATGTATTGTATTTCGACTAGGAAAACGATTGAATAATAAGAATTCAATAGGTATAATTTTTCAACTTGGCTATTGTAATAATTCAAATACTGATCAATCTAAGACCCGAGTCAACAAATTATAAGCAAAAATAAAGTAATTGATAAAATAACCATTTCGATTCTTCAGCGTTCTAAGAAACAAAAGTAATAAATAATAACACTGCAAAATACGACCATACATCTATTGACACGAACAGATAAATAAAACATTGGTTGTAATACCGCGAATGATTCTAAGAAGGCAATAATAATCCATTCGAGGACAGACACATCAATGCGCGTGCGATTAGTATTCTGGCGAGGCGCAGCGGCGTGATATTCACTACAATATCCACTGCCATGCTCTTGAGAACAAGATGAAGAAAAGACACGAGGATAAGGACATGATGTGAGAATAGGGAAAATCGTCGCATCGTTGGCCGGAGGCGCCACCCACTTGGGTTTCGTTTATTGTCTACAAATTACATTCTAAAGAGATTTAATCATGTATAATCTGACTGATGCTTCAGTGGGTTTATTCATACAAAAGATAATAGATAAGCGATATACCAAAAAATGGGACGCACTCTTACACTAGAACATATATAGACATAAACATATAATATCATTCATAATTCAAAAGAACCACAAAGCTTCTGATATTTTTGAAATCCTTTAATTCTTACAATCCTATTTATCGTAAATTAATAAAAGATAAATAAAAAACCGTCTTATTCAAAAGATCACATACGCATGCACGCACGCACACATGCACGCACACACACACATAATTTAGAAACACAAACACAAACATTTTACCGCAGCATAACGCCGCCCTGTTAGGTATTCCAAGTTTGAACCGAGCGTAATTTGCATTACACAGCGCTGTACCAACCACGATCTGCATGTGACTAATTGACGACAAAGCAAACCTCGTGTGGGTTTGTTGACATGGAACTCAAGTGTACTGTGTAATAGTACACCATGCGAATATTTAAATTAAATTTTCTGATTTACAAAATAAACATAGTACGAAAGCAATGTATTTATTTATTTGGAATACCTCAAGTTTATAACCGTAACATAAATAATAATACTCCAAATTTGAAATATGCATAGTGTTATGCATACCATTTACAAAATGAATATTTCAAAGACTTGAGATCAACTTTCGTATTCTAACTCACATTTTAAGAAACATTACAATGATAAGTTTATTTTTATTTTACAACAAGATACGGTTCAATTATATTTCTATATTATTAATAGTTTTATTATAGCAGTTATATAAAAACGATACACGAATGCCGCCAAAATGTAAACATGTAGACTGAAAGTAGAAACGTTAAAAACCCAACTTATCATTGTAATGTTTCTTTAAATGT
>DWPA01001905.1:0-17088 GCA_018251375.1 Calpodes ethlius
AACAGACAATTTTCTGCCAACAATCCCTACTAATATTATAAATCCGAAAGTAACTCTGTCTGTCTGTCTGTTACGCTTTCACGCCTAAACCACTGAACCGATTTTGATGAAAATCAGTATGAAGATAGAAATAAACTTAGGAAAGGATATAGGATAATTTTTATCGCGAAAAAAATAGTAGAAAAGGTTGAAATAGGGAATGAAAGTTGCATAGCGCTCGATAAAACCGAATTCCATACGAATTCCACATCTGTATTGTTGTAAACGCTAATTTAATATAATTTCTCTATAACCTACCACTATGTATATATTACCTAAGTAAAATCTGGTCTGAAAACTTATAACTTTTATATTTTCAATAAAATAAAATTTCGTAAATCTAGATGGGTACCAACCGCGAAGTAGTCGGCCATTTCGTTTTATGAAGATTCAACTTCTGACTGAAAAAGTTTAATGGCTTGGAATAAAGGATCGCTAATAGAAAATGTCCCAATCTTCATTTTGTCGACTTAACATAATAGTAAATCAAATCGGTCTGTTTGAACTTAGGTACATTAAAGATCGTGGATTGCTTAAGTCGTAATAAGTTGCAGAGATTAAGTTTATGTAATCCACTTACTTATAGGCTGTTTTCCATAATCTATAAATACATAATCTCTGGATAACTTATTAGGTAGGCAAGCACTGACATTTTAATATTGCTAAGCAACTGATTGTTGGTAAAATATAGATAAATATTACTAATGAACATTAATTCGCATGATTATGACCTAATAGTCTTTATCATTATTACAACCCATAATAGTCCCACTACTGGGCTCTGGTCTCCTCTCACGAGGTGAGTTGTATAGGCCATAGTCCACCACGGTGGCCAAGTGCGGATTGGCAAACTTGATATACCTTCAAGAACATTATGGTGAACTCTCAGGTGTGCAGGTTTCTTCACGATATTTTCCTTCACCAAAGCAAGTGATAATTACCTAACTAGTAATACACACATAACTATTTTTTTAATTAGAGGTGTATGCAGGATTCAATGTTCGAACCACTAGGCTATCACTGCGTATTTAACCTAATAGGTCCTATTAATAATAGGACCTGAGGTCAGTAGAAGGTACTCCAAGTGCCATAAAAGTGTGTTTGAAAATCGCCATCTTGGCACTAATTGTTGTAATGACTAGTAGTGCGGATCGACGGAACTAATGGTAGCGTTGATAACAATACAGCACAAACATCGATAAACCGCACATACATTTAACTTTTTTGTATAAATAATTTGAAATGCAACCTTAACATTTAATATCCCCTGCTTACAGTCTATTATGTATTCATTTAAGTATAATTATGAGAAAAATACCGTAAAATATATAAACAGATAACTCTCGTGCTTTCTGTTCATTGTTGTACATATTATATTGTATGTATTGGTTATATGAATAAATGTTCACTCTTGGTAAATTAGAATTTATGAATATTTTTCTCCAAAATCCACGTTACTTATTAAAAGTTTCGATACGATAAATATATTAAATATTATTATCATTGGTATCCTTATCAAACGTTAAATTTAGTTCCGGAGATGCTCGAGGGAGACGTCTCAAATTAACACAAAAATTAGATGTCATTTAGTATGGTAAAGCCTATCCAGGTTATATTATAGAGGTCATTGTACTCTTACTAAACACATCACCTATAATTTAGTTGATTCGTATACCGGGAAAATGTTGAGTTTATGCGGCCATTGAAATCGGAATGATTCGATTCTGAATATACGCATGTAGTGATCCGATAAAGCGGTGTTGACTTCCCGGATCAAATTGGAAGCCGACAATTAAACGCAATTCATTTCAACTTGCATGAGAAACCCACTACACCAATTAGGTACGATATGTAAAATTGAAACATACTACAATACCAGTCAATTGTTAGTAGGTAAGTAGGTAAACAATACTATATACAATTAGACATTAAAGATTTAACCACTTTGGTAATCTAATAGTTTAAACGAGCAATTTTTATAAATAAGAGTCATAAGTACTTATATAAATTTATACATATAGATTGCTAGTGTTGGTGATACGTATCTATAATTCTATAAAAATAAATGATAATAACAATAAATACAGCATTTCGTATTGTTAGTTTTAAATGTACGAGTAAGGTGACAAATAAAAAAGTTCTAAGCGTAGTTTTTTAAGGCTAAGATTCCGTCCGAGATATCCGAGGTAAAAAATTGATGGAATCTCAGCATAAAAAGGATTCTAATATTCTTTACAGTTTATTGCATTCTTTTAATTTTATTAAATCCATTCTTATGTTCCCTTCGTTTTAAAGTATATTTTGGTACTTAGAAAACTCTATATTGCGTACCTATCCTAAATACGCACTTACAAAGTGAACGACGTAAATAAACATTTTCATATCATCAAATCAAATTTCAAAGGCTGCAAGTAATAATAAGATTAAAAGCATACGAGCCTCCACACCCTTCGGTTTCTCTACATGCCGGTTCACATTAAAATATCCTTTCAGTTTACATTTGCAGTGAAAACGTAAATAAAACATATGAGCAGAAATGGACGTGTTTTAAAAGGGTTGTATGATTCTGCCTTCTGTAATTAGCATACCACTGGTAAAACCCTTTTCTTTTCGATTTGCAAGGGATGAGTGTGATTAATTCTACGTACCTTTCGTAAAGGGTCGTTAAGGTCGCACTTGAAGTAAAATTTAATTTACAAGACATTCATTAATTCTGGACTGGAACATGAAATTTTAGAATTATAATGTTATTTTCGAAAGGTATGTCATTTTAGGCTAGAAAGTTAGTTTTATTTGGTCTGTAGTGGGTGTTATTTATACTTGAATCCATACCAATTAACCATGCTCATGAATATTTCTTTGGTCACCACTGGGAGGGTTGATAAACCATCCCAATTCCATCCTTTTTAAAACTATTTTCTAGAGGAGTACGGAGCTCTATACATATTTTAAACCAAACCAACCTCCCCTGCTCGATGTGCCCTTTGCATGGCATGACGAGACTATCCACTTTATTCACAAACAATACTATGAAGTTTCACAATGAAGTAGATAGAAAATATCGATCGTTTGTATTCCCATCTACTTCTCAAGTTACTTGAACAGTCCCAAAGAAAAAGATGGATACTTCAAAATACGTGGTAGTTTTAGAGATCTAAAGATATCCAGGGCTGCTGTATACCTACTAATACTTAAAACAGAATCTAATAGTATAATCATTAGTGAGTATTATAAGTCTACTAATTTACGCTTGTATTCTTGGAACATGAAACATGAACATGGAACTGTGAAATGGTGTGAGTATTTGCATCAAACCTGTACGAAAAGATTGCACTGTGAGCAGGTGAGTAGGTGTTTGCGAGGAGGATATATGACAAAACGGAGGACAGAAGAGTAAAGCGGAGAGGTTTTATAAATAACCAATTAATTTTTGTTATTTTCACACCATTGAGCATCTCTCAGCATCGAACTTCAGTCGAAGCCATTGATCGAAGCCTCGATGCCGTGGCGTTACGTTTCCTTATCATCTTTTCAACCATCACAATTCGATCCCTAGCCAATATTCACTATCTGCTCTACTAGAACTAATTCAGGTGCCCTAATTCCCTGCATTGGTGGAAAGAGATATCTGTTACGCCACTAGTCTGTGCATGTGTGTACTCTCCTCCGCTGTAGTGGAAACCGGTCCTTAAGTTGAGCATGGATGGAGTACGGTGACGTGAGCAAAACAGAGACTCGCAAACATCCGTAGCTCGCACCCCTCGCACATCTTTACAATGAATGTATTTTAAGTTGAATGTACTGTTGTTTGTACCTATAACGCTATAGATAGTTATGCAACTTAATTTGAATTTTATCTGATCAATTGTCCACGGCCCGGGTCGCGACGATGCTATCAATATCACGAACATTGCTTTGTTAAATAGCCCCGTCTACAATAAAACAATAAAATTTTAATCAGCTGCTGATTGAATAGGATTTCAATTTGAATAGAGCTCTCAAGACAATATAAATAGAAAATATACCAAAAAAATGTACCTTTTTTTAATCATTCGTCCATCCGTTGAAAAATTAAAGAATTAGGTAGATTTACTTACACATGTTTTGATAGAATTAAAATACATGTAAATTTATTTTTTCCTTATCTTATATTATTTTGAAATACATAAAATATTACCTATGTTACTTAGGAAACACCTACTACGTATTTATATAAGAAACCAAAATATTCATGGATAAAGTGTCCTGCGCCCTCATTGGATATCGCCGGGTAATTTTTTTAATGCGGTAAAACCTTCAATCACTCACGGCCCTTTTAGTCGATTTATGCTGCTTTTCCAAAAAAAAAAGTGCGATGTACTGCGGTGAATCAAATGTCAAATTCGACAATAGAATTGCTAGATTTCATATTCTTCATTACCTAAGATTAGCTTAATAATAATTGCTAGTACATTAGCTTGAAAACCATGGTTGAAATGCAATGTTTTGAAAGATTCTTATCCACCAAAATCCCCTTAGCAATTATCCTCCTCATGTAGGGAATCTCCAGAATCTCATATTGATACCTCGTTGCCTAGGTATCTTGAGTAGAGGACATGGGTTCTTCCCAGTAGAACTCTATAATTCCCCTTAATTTGTCTTTATCGATTAACCCTGTGTTTTCGACTTTCGTGCCATTCTTGATTACTTGTTTATCTTATGATATTATCTCTTGTAGGTACATATACTGATTGATAAATTAATTTACTTCCAATATAAACATTGACATAGTGCTATTCTAATTAACTCTTTGCTTACGTGGTAATTGAATAAAAATTTTACTAGAAGTTGCCGATAAAGCCCACATCATATATAAGTCATATATAAGTGAGCAATTGTAGAGCGACATTTTCTGTTGAGTGTTTTTGCGTTTAAAAATGCCCCGTAATTCGTTGAATATCTTACAGATTTCTCTCATCCAAAAAAAAGCAATGAAAATTTAAATAAGCGTTTTATTTGTAATGTTATGTATATATACACACTAATATAAAATAGAAGTATACCTTTATCATAAATATCAGAAGAATAGGTTACACTGGGTCGATTAGTTATACCTAATTGGTACTATTTATACGTAAATGAATATTACAATAATAGATACATAAGTAGCTACTACCTAATTGAGTACTTTTATGTACTATGATTATATTAAAAGTTTGGAATAAATTTATCATCTGATGTATGTTTCATTAGGTTTTATTGTTGCAAGACATTTTTCTTTTCATGCCAGGATTTATCTAAGGTGATCAAGCTTAGTGTGTTTATTAGTAAGCGTTATAGAGAAACCAAGAAAGCTTACCTTCGAATTACATTAAATTAAAGGGATAGAGCAAATTAACGAAACTAATGAGTCTAAATTCGATGAGTCTACTAGGAGGCATTTTAGGTTTCTGTTAGGCACCTTCCAAGTACATTATCATTATAACGGAATAACAATTATTATTTTCCTACATTAGTGTGCATTTTGACTTTAACTAGAAACTACTTAGGGACATATTACGAAACTAGTTACCCTGTTATTATTCATACAGTGTATAATAAATCGAATTCAATACGATACTCACAATATATTTTTGTGAATGTGTTTTGGAATGATATATTAAACACACGATTTTTTTGTTGTTTGATGTTCACGACAGACAGAGCAGCCAATGTTACTATGAAGGGAAATCTTCCGTCAAACGTAAAATTCCTTTGGTCCATTTGCATAAATATCACATAAAAGAGCACCCTATATTTAATGGACCCAAATATTCATAGCGAATGTCATGTTTACTCCCACGTACACTTAAATCAATAATCTGGAATATAGGTGGCTTCAGAAATGAATAAAAAATACTAGTCTCTTTATTTTTCATAATAATGATTTATTTATAAGTAAGGATGTTTGATTATATATGAAATCCATAAACTATTTGACCGATCATTATGAAGATTAGTATGTATATGCCCATTCATGTAACTCGTCACCAGGCGGCGCTGTAATTTCGACTTCCGCCCCGTTCAACCGATTGTTATAAAAATTGGTATGGTTATTAATGTAACTCGCCTCCAGGTGGCGCTGTAAAGTACAGTAGGTACTTTAATTGCCAATATTTTTTTGCCAGCGAAGTTGTCCGCTAATATAATTCACCAAAGAACCCTTTTTGTAATAGCCTAGAAATTATTCTGTACTAAAATTCTCCAATTCACAATTTCCAATGAAATAAAACACTACACTCAAAATTACATATCCTTTAATGCTTTAACGACACAAATGTTATACAGCATATGACTCTGCAGCTTAGACCACGACTGCACCACCAATTCCTCAACCGAATCCAATAATCTCCTCAAATCTTCATTCAACGATATTACTTTCGTGTGTGTCTTCAGGAACAAACTCAGATACGATTGTGCTAGTTCAAAGTCCTTATTACTACGCAGCATTACTTCTAGCATTGAAATAAACTTCTTCATTACTTCAATTGAACCTCCCGCTTCAGGCGCCATACTCGTGACTTCCGCCTCAATGGACGAAGGAGACAGCGTTTTCAGTTTTTCTAAACAAGGTTCATAGCTTTGATCAACGTCACATTCTAGTAACTTCTTGGCGAATACTGTTAGCGTTGATAATGATTCAGGAATCAAAAGCTTCTGATCGCCTTGTCTTTTGTCCTTTTCTAAATCAAACTCAAATTCCAAGCTCGGTATTGTGGGAAGGAAGAATGGAGCTGATTTCGGTACCGTTATAGGAGTTTTGGGTTTGTTTCGACTTTTGATAATGTCTAGATTTAGAAGATTCAACCACCGGGAGGTCGGTTGTCCAGAAAGTGTGATTAACTCGTTGCTGATCTGTTCTGGAGATTTGTATTCATTATCAGCACCCAAATCAATTACTCCTAAGTCTTCTATGTCCGGCTTCTCTGCTGAAGTGGTAGGTAGTTCTAGAAAAAATAGATACTGAAGTTAATATCTTGATAAACAAACTCAAACTATATAAATATGCAAGTCATATTATAATTTATCATATTACATCTGACTAATTACTATACTTAGAAGATATTTGAGAAAATCTAGGAGTAGGGATTTTTATGACCAACCCATAATGATATTTGTGATTTTTTTGAGTGTGTATGTTTCTCTATATGTCTGTGTGTTTAGTCCGGGTAATCTGAGAACCGCTTTCAACGCAGAATTTTCTGATATATTGTAATAATCTTGGGTTAATATTTAGTATTTGTGTAGTTAAGAAGACAACCAACGCGTTGCCGGCTTAGTAACAATTAACAGATTTTAGACCAAACAAAATATAGATGTGACATAAATAATACTTACTCAATCTAGGAATGTCGACTGCATTTCTATCTATCGGTTTCAAAAACACTCGATCGTATAATAGTTTATTCGCCCAAAGAAAAACTCCCACCTCGCCGACGTGAGTGGTCGCCAGGAAATCGCCTGTTGGAGACATACTGAGTGACGTGCAAGGCTGTTCCACCTATAAATAATTATATCAAACATATTATCAATTATTTCCAACATAACTTCGACACGCAAACCAAATACAATACAATTAACATTGTAAGAAATTAGTTAAGGGAAACAATTTTGTTATGGTTATACCGAGAGTGAGGGATCCACTTTACATAATGCACCTACCATAAAAGATTTTATTTCATAAGATCATCCCCCTCTTTCGTCCAAAAAACCTCATTTGCCTCCCTGGGCGAAAACCTGGGTACACCCATTAATTTCGGACAAAGTCGAGACAAGACGGAAAGACAAAGAAGAAAGAAGAGAGTACAAGGAACATTTAACCTTTGATCCCAGTCAACACAGTAACAGCGGCTAAATTTAACCAATATTTATGGTAGGGTAACACCTAAACTGCAATAGGGTTTTTACACTTCAATTATGAGAATATTGACTAATGTGAATAGTAAGTAGGTTTTTGTTGTTATACATTGATGTTTTTGTATTTTAATATTGGTGATTTAGGTGGTTTATCAGAATCCAAGAGTCCTTAAACATTATTAAATGTAACCAAAAAACAGTAAATACAACACAAATACTTACAGAAAATACATCAACTAGCTGTGCACTAGGAATATCCCAAACACATATTGTGCAATCCATAGACGAACTGACCAGCCATCTGAATAAATATACAATATTATTATTTATAGAATATTATTGGTCAACATACTTTACTTAAAGCTCTATGGATACCATTATATCCAAGATCATGGAAATTAAATAATGCCAAACAGTAAGATGAAAATGATTTGAAATAAAAATATACTTATTGTTAAAAAAGTAAAAACACATATTTAAAGTGCAAATAAAATTGTAACTTATCGGAAGGCAATGCACAAATTAACTAACTAAGCTAACATTGCAAGCTAAATAAACGCTTTTAAAAATATGATCATTAACATATGTGAAAAATAAAATTTGAACTTTAGTACAACTAATTTAGTTAGTAGTGGTGGTGAATGATTCTTCTCAAAATGAAACATTATTAATTCTCTGCACTATCTTGGCCAAACTAGGGTTGGCGAGATCATACTCTTGAGTACAATATGCTTACATAGTATATATACCTCAAAAAAACTACACACTACTAAAACTAAAGCTAAACTTCAATTTCTGCAAGAATATTCATAACATAAATTAAAGGTTACCACTTTTTAATTGTAAAAATAACAATTCTTACCTGCTTTGGCAGTCAAAATCAATATCATTTATTTTTCCTATATGACCCTCGAATTTTCTCACTACTTGCATAGTATCAATATCTACAAGTGTTATGGAGAAGTCTTCATTAGCTAAAGCTAACAAATCACTGTCTCTGTGACATTTCATGCTGTTCACCGAATCTTCTAACTTCATCACATGATAAGGTGCAGTAGCTAAATAAAAAAAAAAGTAAGACAGGTGAGTAATGACATTTGGTTATGTATACTTTATATGAAGGAAAATATATAAACATGAATCAACTAAAATGTTCTCATAACTAAAATAATTTCAAAGCATAACTATTTTCAAGATTATGTATAGTCTGAGCATGAGAAAACAAAGTATAAGTAAACCATTTTCAATATTCTATCTAATGATTATCTTCAAGTCAGTTGCCAAGCAAATTTCAAAATATCAGTGTTTTCTATTATTTACCTTCTAACTCATTCAAATATTACCTACACACACAATATAACATTTTTAATTACTATATTGTGTACTATAGACTTCTAATATTGTGTTTGTAGGACTGCCACATTTGGAACTACTTAATTATTAAACATCTAATTTTCAAATGAATTTCCACTAAGACTAGTTACTTAAGACATTCTATCCTAATAAAATCATTCAAATATTTAAAATAGATAATGGATCCATGATAACTATAAAAAATTTAATAATACATACTTGTTTTAAAATACCAAAACTTAAGTTTGTCATCAGCTCCTGCAGTTATTACCCTCTGGTTGCAAAGATCAGTCTCAACACCTCTAACTGCACCCTTATGGGCAAGCTTCTTGTCCTTACCGTAGTGGCCTCGGTAAATACCTGATTGCATGTTGAACTTATGAACCTGTCCATTACTGTAACCTAAAAAACAATTTAAAATTACAATAATGTTCTCATGGGTGTTTATAGCTTTTCTGTAATCAGTCTATATGAAAAAAGCATATACTTTTATCATAAATATAATACTAATTTACAAAATACTTGACTTATACACATTAATAAGGACATAGTTATAGAACCAAATCATTGATAGTTATAACTTATACAAATTACAGGTGGGTGACAACATAGTTCTCTAAAAAACTTGAAGGAAATTATTGTCTATCATGCTGGCTAGTATCAATTGTAGACGTAAAATAAATCGATTTATAGATTCATATGCAAACATTACATATTACATTACATGATATTATACGCATATTGCATGCATGAATACTTAGATATGTAGTTTAATATGAAACAATGTCTTGTTTTTTTTTTGCTACATACAAAATTATATTTCCAAAAAAAGCCTCACAATGTTTTCCTTCACCGAAGCAACTGATAATTAACTTGCAATATGCTGATAACTATAGGATTCAAACTCATATCCCCACATTCTCTCATTACTACTTACAAACTCATAATTACTTACCTATAATAACAAAGTTTCCACAGTTAGTTACAGATAAGCAGGTTGCCAAAGTTCCTTTTTCCATATCTGGAGGTTTCAATTTATGTTCTCCCATACAAATCCTATTGTATGACCATGTGGTAGCCATGTATTTTCCTTCGTGCAAAGATGCTATACTATCCCATTGCTTGTCTATTTGCATACATGAGCTTAGGTTGGATATAGATGGAAGGATGAGGTAATCAGTTTGAGTTCTTTCTGTAAATTATTAATAGTATGTAATTATTTCACAGTCACCAACAGGAATATATAAACCATTATTGTGTATTGTTTTAATGTACTTAAGGAGATCAATCAATCTTTATTGTGGAATACATAGGTACAACAATTGATGTATTATATGGTATTTCTGCCACAACTGGCATACCTGTACCTAAGTAAGGAGAATTCTGAGACACAAATTTTAAAGTTATGACATTATGAGATATGGAGCTAATTTATAAAAGTTGTGTGCAAGGAATGAAATCTCACTCCTTATTAATTTGTTATATGGTCCTAATAAATAAACATGACATAAATATAGTAAGTACTTCATACATAAATACTATTGACTATATCAATACAAACTTTTATAAGTTGTTAAAATTTCATATTTATGATATTATCAATATTATAAGTCTAATAAAATTAAACAGGATGTATCTTCAGTTTTTTAGCTTACTTTTCTTTTTGGATGCCTTTCTGCAGTATGAGGCTTTGCCCATGTTCTTGTTGAATGTTTCTGTTACAGTATTCATAATATGAAGACTACTATCACTGCCTGCTACCAACATATTCTCTCCATTTGGTTCACAATATCTCACTAAATTAGGTGGTAAAGCATGTCCTTCCCTGAAACAATTTAGTTTTTAATTAAAATCCTTAAACAATAACATACTCATGCCACATTCCCCTAAATTGGCATATATTAGAAGCAGTTGTCTAGTTTTAAACAAAAAAAAATATATAAAAGTAGTAAATTTTAAAACACACCTTTTCTTCAAAAGTCTTGCACCACCATCAGGCATATCAAAGATCCACATTTTTAAAGAATTATCTGGTGAGTTTGTTATCATGATTGGTTCAGACATCAAACATTCTAAGCCCGCAATTCTAGATGAATGTGCAGCTTGAATTTGGGACTTAATCCTCTTCTCTTCTAAATCCCACACAACTATATGCCCTTGAGTACTTCCTGACACCATAACAGGAGCCTGATCTAATCTAAATGACAAGCAACTGACCATTCCCCAGTCATGCATAAATTCCATTACAGTTTCATCATAGCGAATGTTATGTAGTATAATTTTTCCATTTGCTAGAGCTATAGCAACTACATCAACTGCTGGCGCAGGCTCTGTTACCCTCACAGGAGATTGCCAACCTTTCAGAGTGTATACTAATTTACTAGTCCGCACATTCCATATTTGCAATTGACCCTGTTTGCTTCCAAGCAGTATCTTGTTTAAATATGTAGGAGGATGACATACTGTGGATATTCTAAAATGCTTTTTGTCAAAACTCAATTCTAGTATCTGGTCCTCTTCTTTGATATCAAATATCCTAAGAATATTTTCGTTGTCTATTGAAATAATGTGTACACCGAATGGTAATATCTTATGTACTGGTGCTGTATGTCCTTTATAAACGTGTTTTAATTCACAGCCGCGTCTCCAAGCGTAAATGTTGTTTTCACTAGCTGTGTATACATGAAAATTATCACCGCTCATACAAGTTATAGGACCAGGATGCTCACCACTAACGCTTAGCAAACGAAACTTATCACATCCATAGGTATGAAACCACTTTCCTACGCTCGTACAAATAAGATTCTCGCCACGTCTTTTGATGTATCTGGATACAAATGGTACATGTGTACTGACATAACCTAAAACTCGAGCACCAGAAAATATTTGACTCGACCGTCTTTCCTCAGCCATTTTTACTTAGCCTAAAAATATTTGAACTTAATTATACTTTAATTGCATATAATCCATATAAATTATCACTTTTTTCGTATTTGTTATTGCGGTTGCACGATCACTTAACTTAGAACTTAAAATGCACATGAATATGACACTTCTGACAGTCCCAGTGACACTGACACTATTTCTTCTGATCTTAAAACGAGACTTATTTAAATCGGCCTGACATTGATAATTATAACCGATTGATTAATAAATGATATTTATTAGATTCAGATTATTGATAATATAATCTCCTTATAAATCTTATTTCTGATCCAAGTTAGTAATACATTAAATTTACCTGTAAACAGAATATAAATATATATAGGCTCTATAAATTTAGGTTGTAATGGCAACAGTTTTGTAATTGATACAGATAACATGCTTAGTGGTCTGTAAGCTAAAGTCACTGTCGTTTGTCACATGTCATGTATTCTATCTCTTTAGATGGCTTGGGTGTTGTGTTTTCTATTATAATAATATAGTTAATACGGATGTAAATATAGATATTCGTAAAAGAAACGTGTATGCAGTTTATACTTCCAAGTATTTAAATCTAATAACTGCGATAATATGGATACTATCTTAGAACAGCAACGAAATTATCATGAAGAGAGAGAGCGTACGATGGATGCAATGGTCAAAGAAATTCTTCATAAAAAGACTGGGGTGAGTATGATCCAGCACAAAAATAAATCGTTACCCTTGAAGAGAAATAGGTTTTATTTTATTACTTAACTGATTCCAATTTGTGACTGTATAACCTCACTTTCATGTTTACTCTTACGTGTATAAACATCGCAATCCTTACATTGTTTTATATGTTATCCAATGTGTGCAACTTATAAAACGTTTGTTATTAATATAATTCGTTTTGCAGCATCGTGAAACAATCAATGCAGAACATCGTCTGAAAAATCTACATGATGTAAGTTACAATTAGAACTGTTTATTAGTATCTGTATTAGATGTCACTAACTTATATTTATACTACATAAATCAATTATTCCAAACTAATGGTGTACAAACCATGAGTGGTCTTAAACTGTTTGGTAGAAATTATAATAATTCAAAAGGCATTATCAGTTTTACAATTACCTGTCAACATACCTCTGTATAATTAAATAGTTTGTATTCATAGTATTGAATGATAACTGAAAATTCTATATTCACTGCAGAAATTTGCATACATATTGCAGTTGCTGTCAGACTTACTTGTAGGATTATTCTTGAATGTTAAATTGCTTTGGTTGTTCCAGAGGTATGTAGAATCCACATTGAGATTAAAAGAGCTATATGAAGACAAAGATGGTTTACGCAAGGAGGAAATTGCAGCACTGTCCGGACCAAATGAATTTCAAGAGTTCTATGCAAGGCTTAAGCAAATTAAGGAGTTTCATCGGAAACATCCCAATGAGGTAGAGAATATAATATTACATTGATTATTATTGTCTTTATCACAATAATCCCCAAAATACAATTAAAGTACATTTTGAGTACATTTAATTTATAGTTTCCATTACTGAATCTTATTGTTGAAGTTTTTTTTCTCTTAATTACTTCAGACTATAAATTCAAAGACTATGGAATAAGACATTGATTTACATGCTCTTTATTTTCAGATTTGTATCCCAATGTCTGTAGAGTTTGAAGAGTTGGCAAAACTGAGAGAGAATCCTGCAGAAGATTTCACAAGTAAGTTTATCTCCTAAGTGAACTACTCCTTATTATATATTTACTTCTGCTGCTGATTCTAATGATTAATCTTACTTTTACAGCTCCTGCGGAATTTACTGATGAGGAAGGATATGGAAAATATTTAGATTTGCATGAATGTTATGAGAAATATATAAACTTAAAAGGCATTGAGGTATGTTTTGGTTTTATTCATATCTCTAATAATTATAATGGCTATAGCAAATATGTCTAGATTTATACAACATTGATATCATTTAAAATATAAACAATAATAACAATCATTTCCTACATTTAATATTTCTTTTAGTCAATATATTTCAGTTACTATATTACAAAATTTCTACTCAGTGTAGGCAACTGAAGAACATTAATTTATATCATAATTAATAAAATTGATTATATGCCAATTGAATATAAACTATATACCATACAATCATATATTAAAATCAATAATTTTAATTGTAATTGTGAAATATAATTTTCCTACGTTACCTAAATAGTAGCTTTTCTTTTCAGAAAGTAGACTATATTACTTATTTGAGTATCTTTGATCATTTATTTGACATACCGAGAGAAAGGAAGAACAGTGAATACAGAAACTATATTAGAGCACTTCTGACATATTTGAAAGACTATGTCAGCCGAGTGAAGCCACTGCTTGATCAGGCACAAGAGATGGCTGCCGCTCATCAAGAGTTTGTGAGGCAGTGGGAAGCTGGTGCATTTCCTGGATGGCCGGTAAGGTTACATAAAAATACTGTAAATTTACATAAAACTTGAATAGATAAGATACTTTTAATAACCTCATCTTTGGATGGATTATGGACATCTTAGATTTCATTTTCAATATTCTTATAAATAGCAATTTTTAAGTGGTTAGCAACTGTCTAAAAGTCTTAGTAAATATAATTAATTTACTTACCAACTTATGTACATTTTTATGTATAGATTATTGAAAAAAGTCATCATTTGAATGTGACTAATAAATTCATATTTTGTCAGCTGTGTAGATTTAAATACACATATGTCTGTTGTAACCTACTTGCTGAATTGTTTAAAAACACAATATTTGTATGCCTCCCATATCCTACATCCAGTCATTGTAAAAAATTACTAAGTTGCTAGTAACACTTGAAGATTCCCTTAAGCCCTACATATGTTATGAACAAAACAAAATAATTTCCATACTATTATTTTCTTAGAATTAATTAGAATAATTTTCATATGTTATAGTAAAATGGCACTCTATAAGATAGTACTATATTTTGCTTTTTGGTAACAGAAAGAAACTGGTGGCGCTCTGACAAATATCGGTGCACATTTGGATCTATCAGCTTTCTCATCATGGGAAGAATTGGCTTCACTGGGTTTGGATCGACTGAAATCCGCTCTCATGGCTCTCGGTTTAAAGTGTGGGGGCACTTTAGAAGAAAGAGCACAAAGGTAATCATTTCATTTAAAATAATTTATCAACAAACATGTCATAATTCGCCTCAAAGACAGTGAGTTATTTTAAAGTAATTTAAAGATCAGTTTACATTACTTGTTTTGAAAGAATGTTTGAGAATAGTTTTAAAGACATATTCCTGTTTTAATATTAATAACTTTATTTTTTTCATTATTTGATATATGATGTTATAATTTCCAGATTATTCAGTACAAAAGGTCAAACAGCTTTAGACAAGTCCCTAGTCGCAAAGAAAGGCGGGAACAAAGCGAAGGCGTCCACGCAGCAGAGACACAAAGACATTGCTGCTATTGAAGCTCAAGTTTACAGGTATTATAAAAATACTTATTAATTATATGAATGTAACTTAACTTAATAAGTAAATGATAAATGAATACTCACATACATAACCCCACACTAATATTATCTGTGTGTGGTTGTCATAACATAGACATACACAAACAAATCTATACACACAAAACAATTTTAGATAATTAAAAATTGGTATAAATAGTGAATTATTCATACATTGTTAGACGTTGCTAGCGCGATAAATGTAATGAGTTGTTTTTTTTTATGTAAATAGTAATAGCCCACGGACAAGTTACCTGATGGTAGGTCAGTACCGCGTATAACTACCATCAGGATTAAAGTGGATGGTACCTATCTTTACAGCCTTGTTCACTGTTCATCAGGGCGCACCATATTGTTTAGACTTCAAATATGTATATCAAAAATGTAAAATACATAAGCGGTGGTAGACTAGTGCTCGAAAACATCGTGAGGGAACCTGTACAGCTGAAAGTCCTTCATAATGTTTTCGAAGGTGTGTGAAGTCTGTCAATACGCACTTGGTCAGTATGGTGAACTATGGCCAGTACCCATCGTATTGTGAGAGACCCGAGCCCAGCAGTGGGACTGTTATGGGTTGTACGTTGTATGATGATGTTGATGAATAAATATATCAACCAGTTCATACCCTCAAAACAATTTTAATGATCATTATTTTCATTGCGACCAGATTCTCAAACATAGTAAGCAGTACCCGCGTCGCTACTATAGAGAACGTGACACGTCGCGCGGCCCGCGCGGCCGGCGAGCGCCGCGACGAGAGCGACGAGGAGAGTGACGCGTCAGCCGCGCCCGACATTGACTCTGACGACGACGAAGTTCCCTACAACCCCAAGAACCTGCCGCTTGGATGGGATGGGAAAGTAAGTACCGCGCTACTTTGAACTTATAGTATCGACTTATATTCGCTGGGAGAAAACAATATTGTATATTTAAAGTAGACACTTTTACAGCGCCGCCTGGTGGCGAGTTACATGAATAGCATAGCATATAAACCTTCTTCGTGGAAAAACATATATACATACCAATTTTCAAAATGATCATCAAATAGTTTCTGAGTTTATCGATTTCATATATATCTTCAAACATCCTTATTTATATATATTTATTAATAATTGACGACTCATGTGTTTCAATGGTTAACATACAGAATTGGCATTCAACGGGGTTCGTTTCCTAGTGACGCAATAATTTGAACTGAAATTTGATTTTACATTGGACTTTGAATCCATTAAATTACTCTGCTGGAATAAAAAATGTAGTTTAGTGAAATATCAGCCTTATGAGTTTTCCATAACGTCGTTATCCTCAGATATACATTCAGGTAAAATAAAGGCAAAATAAGAAACATTAGAATACTTGATGATTTTTGGGAATTTTCTTAT
>DWPA01001906.1:0-17086 GCA_018251375.1 Calpodes ethlius
GTTGGGTAATATGTGTACTCACGGTCGCTGACACACACACAAATGTGGAAATGTATTTTTTTGTGACAATAATAAGTGGTTTTATTATAAACAAGCTGTGCCCGTGACTGCAGCCGCGTGGAATTTAACGAAAAAATGTTTACTTTATTTTGTTTTCGTGACCTAAGTTACTTCTTATTACATAAGCTACCTGCTACTAAAAGTCGCGTCAAAATCGGTTCAACCATTTCAGAGATTAGCCTTAACAGACGGACAAAAATTGAAAAAAATGTTATTTTGATGTAGGTATGTATGTAGTAAAAAGCAGCAATTTCAATATTACAAACCGACACTCCAGTTTTATTTATATGTGTAGATAAATCGAGGAAATTTATTTTTTTGAATGGCAACATTTTCATCTTTCCAAGGTAGCATTTGAAAGCTTTCTTGAAATGGTTCCATTACATACAGCTATTGTGGTTCTAAACGTTTTTATTCTAAGTTTAAAACTAGAAACTAAAAGGATGTAGGAGAAAGTGCAATTTTATTGTATTCCGGTTAGAAGGATTTTTGTATTCAATTACACTCGTTTACACATCTGTCACTAACTTCTAGTGGAATACTAAAGATTACTAACTAGACGATTACTCATAACATGATTGACGGCCCAGTGGCCTGGTTAGTAGTGACCGTACCTGCGAAGCTAGAGGTCCCGGTTCGAATCCCAGCCGGGGCAAATTTATGTGACATATAAATATTTGTTCTCGGATCATGGGTGTTAGTGACGTGTTATTTGAGTTGTCCATGCCACCCGCGATACAGGGAATCCTACTGCGGGGGTATGAGTGTGTTAGCGTTTATTTATTTAGCATTGTTATTTACACTAACAGACCTAACTTCCACAGACCTCTAATAACACCTAATACTATCAAAACTTACTAAGTCTATTCTATCTTATTCGAAGTTGTCACATATATCCATATAAAGGAATGGAGGCACTGCAAGCTTGTTTGCAACCGTTATTCCATAAAAAAATACGTTCGATTTTCAAATTTCACTACAACGATCGCAAATAAGCGATTGGTTTTATCCCCGAATCAATACCATGTTACCTATCGGTTGATATACGCTTGAAATCCACGAATACGATCGTATTGAAATGAGTTCTGAATCAATAACGGTTATCGGTGTTTACACTCACTGGCTGCGATCGTACAGACGACTGAATAATGTCATGAGAAACTTGATTTAATGTTTTTCTTGCTTAGAAAGATACATTTTGTTCTTTTTGCTCTTAGTAATGTAACTGCTGAGCAATGTTAAAATTCAATAGGCTAGTCGTCCTACCAGCTAAGTGATTAAAAAGCGGAGATTGGGTTAAACTCAAACTCAAACTTAAAAACATGTTCAAATTTACGATTTATTTCTTGTTGAAATTAACTATGATTAATATAGTTTTTTGGTCAAATCTTTAAAATTTTACACATCTCTTTAGTTCCTATAACAATGCATTATTATAACATGCGTAACCTGAAACTGCACTTAGGGTTGACTCCAAACAACAGTACTACAATAGTAAGTGCAGAATATTTCGCACTATAAAAGCGAGTTGCGAATTTTTAACTACTATTCCTCACAAGCCTATAATAATGTAGAAATGTTTGGAGTTAATCGCACTGCCATCAATCGATCGCCACCGGTCACGTTGGCGAGCGCACGTAAATCACATGAGTCACATGACACTTGACATCCCTAATTTCGGGTTCGCTCGCCGCAAGTGACGTGATTGAGTGGGAGTGGACGACGTATGACGTATGCGTGATGTGGTAGCCGAGGTAAATGTTGCAGTTATTTTAATGTCTATGTGTAAAATATTGCAGTTATTTTCAAGTTTTTTGTGTAAGTTCTGCAGTTATTTATGTGTAAACTATAGCTGATATTTTATACGTAACTTAACAGCCTTATTTAGAGCGAAAAATATTCATAAAAATGTTAGAGAATTTTAATTACTGCTAGGTGATAATAATGAAACTCTGAAAGAAAAGTTCGTATAATTCACAACAATGTGAGTAAAAAAGTTGATACGGGAACATTTATAACGAAATCCCGATAAAGAAAAAAAACTATTTAACCGAAAATAATTAAAATATTTTTTACAAATATTAATATAAATATCATCAATTCAATACAAGTACGAGTAACAACTTATTTTTTTCTATTCTACACTTATTACGTTTTTAATATGATATAAACCTAAAGTGAAGCATAAATAATATGTATGTCACTCTCTTTATGCATGTGTTTATGTTTATGCATGTGTGCGTGTCTGTGTCTGAACAGCATATTAAATATAAGAAGTGAGAAAACTATGAAAAGTATAAAGTATGTAGTGTACATTTCTTACTTAGTTGATTAATAAAACACGAAGGTTTAATGTTAGTGGTTGCACTTAAGTCTGGCTCGTTACACCGAACACAGATAATAATCGCAGTGGAATATTATTCGTTACACAGCATTGCCTTTTGTATAATCAGAGCCCTGCACGAGTTCCATTCCGCCTCTAGCCCCACGTAAGCCCCCATTAAGTTCAGATTAAATCATTACTGCCCTCTACGGGTGTATTACGGAATTTATCATAACTACGTAGACTAAGAACGTGGGACACTTTATGCTAAGTATTAATAGTAAAAAGTATTATTTTTTAATTTAGTGTGTAAAGTAAAATATAATTCCTATATAATGTAAATTCTCAGACACTATCATGACTAGTTGAACTGGCAGACCAATAGATTGGAGTTGTGAGACAGGTTTTCCGAAGCGAGACGAGAGCCAATGCATACAAGAATATAATATATTATTTTTATTGCATATTGGTTGTAATGTATATATCGTATTGTCATTGTATTGTTGTAACGTATATATCATATTGCATTGTATTCATTGTCACAATTTTCTCGGCGGTAGAAACAATACCGTGACGAATTTCGAGCGGGACAAATGACTAACGATTTCTAACTGAACGATAAGTTATACTTATTAAAACTCCTAACGTCTATAGTCCTACTAACAAATAGTAATAAACTGATATTCTTATTAACACCTGATACTAACAGGACTTACTAACTGCAGTCTCTTTCACAGCCCAATTAGACGTTTGTTACAGGTGTCCATGAGCGACAAAGGACTGTCTCTGTCAGCTCGTTTGCTATCCTTATCACATAAATATGCATATTGCTTGTAATGATTGTAATGTATATGTCATTTTGTATTGTATTTTTTGTCACAATAGTCTTGTGCTTATTTATACTGACACGACAGTTACACAAAAGGAATGCTACTCCCTGCAAATTTGATCTATTCTAATTTAATAATTGATCGCCCGCGCCTCCGCATGCGTGTGGAAAAAGAACACCAATAAAAAGGATGTAAATTTCTTTCTATTATTGGTTGCCAAGCAACGCTTTCTTGTTGAACAATTGCTTTAATTTGGCTGAATGAACGTCTTAATGAATCTTTCCATAGAAATGAGACGTTTTTTCGTGGTGGAAAGTATTCAACGACACTCGTCATCTTCTCAAAGATCTCCGCACCAAAAACCATATTATCAGGATGGTACATCGCAACGTGAAAGAAGTACAAACAAACAAGCACATGTATGTACAATATTAGTATAGATTCGTCAGACGCAGCAGAAATAGAGATACTATCACTAATAGATTTTAAATACACAGATATTACAAATGAGACCAGTAAAAGTCCATTTGAATAAGCACTATTGGCTAATTCAAAGTTGGTTGTAAATGTGATTCAATACACAATTTATTTGTTTACTTAATTAGTTAAACTTCATTGGTCACAATAGAGTATATCACGGTACAATCGGTGAGCTTAATGCTTAATTCATTATCTACCAGCTTATTATTAAGCCGAACTAATATTCAGAGCGCTATTATACTCTAGGTATAATTAAATACATACTGTATAAGTACGCGTACATAATAACAATACGAGTATATACTGTATACATATATATAGTGGGAAGAAACTTGTTATGAAACAAACATATGCTATATGTACAAGAAATACATATATACATACATAAGATATAAAACGTCTGAAATATTATAACATATATCATCCCCATAGAAGAAAAACTAACAAATTTTAACCTTCGACAAAATCAATTCAACAATTTAGTGTATTTTTTGCAAAAATCGGAATAACTTTACGTCTAGAGGAGATATAATACCAATTTTTACATATATTATGTTGTCAATCAGAATACTCTATAGAGTAAATTTTATGATACTGCAATAGTAATTTTGGCTGAAATGTTAGTTCGTTTTTTCTTCTATGGGGATGATATATTGTCGGAACGTGCGCGTAAGCAGAAAAGCGGTTTGCCTAGACCCCCTGGTAACTTCGCCCTTCGTCTAAACAATGCCAAACAGTTAAAGCATCGCCTGACTTAAAACAGTTTTTATACGCATTTGTGAAAACCTGTCATACTACAGTGAAAAGGTGAATAGTTGCGAATCTCAATAAATTGCTCTTTAAAGTAGTATAGAATAATATTTCCTTGATTTGATTGAAGCAAAATGTCACCACCTTATCTTGAAACAGTATCTTTTGTTTATAAAATCCCCGCCACTTTGGGGGAATGATCGAAGCAAATAACTAAGTATATCCTGCTATTGACATAACTTACCCATAAATATACTTTATCTATTATAAAATACTCACGGAAGTAATTGAGAGTCTCCCTGATCTGGTCAGGCGTTAGCGCTAGGTCTTCGGGGCTGACAGGCAGCGCCGGTGATGGAATGAACCAATCTTGATTTTCGTACCCTGCAAGAAAAATATAAAATTAATACTATTCTCATACATACACCTCAGGATATTATTTTTCCTTTAAGATACCTACGTATTGAGCAAAAAATTTTTTTTTTTCATATTTCAATCCATTTTTCTTGTATGTAGTGGCATTTTATTTGAAGTACCTATCATCACTCCCTCCTTATACTTCGCAAAACAATTTTTTTATTAATGTATGTACTGAAAAAATTGTTAAAAAAACCATATAATAAAGCAAATGGATTTTTTATCAATATAAAACTTTTTCGTACCTATTTCTTTTTTATCGATTTTTGAATATTTCATAAATGTGACGTTTTATTTTCTGCATTCAAGCATATCTAGGAGTACTTAACTTCAATTAACTATAATTGTTGTTACAACATTTCTTTCAATTTCAAACATGTTTCAAGTCGAAAAATAATATATAAAAGTGATAACTTTTCACAAACAAACAACAGGTCAAGGGTATTTTAGACCGAGAAAACAAATGATGAAATTTTGGGCTAGATACGATTCAGTAAAAGACATTTATTACGTATTTACTTCAACTTGAATATTCACCCAATAAATTTATTTATATTTCATTGATATTTGACGTCCCGTCGCTTAGTTGGTAATGCCTACAAAGCAAGAGGTCCCAGGTTCGATTCCCAGTCGGGGCAGACATTTTTTGACAGATACATTGGCAGCTTTTTATAATATAAATGTTTCTTGAGTATTAGTACGTCTAATTTGTGTTGTCCATCTCACCTGCAGCACAGTTAATCCTAGTATGAGGGTGTAAGCGTTTATTCTATTATAAATATTTTTTAAGCTTGTTGTCAATGAACGCAATTGAAAGCTTTTTTTTTTAATTCATAATCAATGTTAACATTGTGGGGACGTGACTGAGGCGTTACCGCGTTGTGGAAATAAGCAGTAAATCCACTTAATAATTGAAATACAACAAAATAAAACTTACAAAACGTCAGTTAACCAAGCGTGTAAATAATACACCTTACAATTTAAGCCTATGTACCCCTACAGCAATGACCTCCAAATGTAGAATCCTAAGAACATTGACTGTATCATTCACCTTAAAGGACTACTATAAAGGAAGTTAAGAGTTTGAACTCGAGCATAAAAAGAGGTAATCTTTAGTCAAACTCTATGTAACCTCACTTCACTTTAACTACAGTTAAAAAACGTCAGTAACTACATTAAGATTAGTACGTATCAGTTAACCATCGATAATGTTAACTAACTTCATTACGTAGCACAAAATGGTCTATGCATCTCATGTGTACGTGAACAAACATTACATAACTGCATTCGAGAACATTATCTACCAAGTTACATATTAATCTTTACATCATCTTAAAACAAACAAGCCTGCAGTTTATTATGATTGTATTAAATTCAGTAGGTTTGAGTTTTTCTTTAACATTATTATATTACCAATGTATTCTTAAACAACATTTGCAGATAGCAATATTTTAGAACTATACTGAGAAGTTTCATCGTATCACATGACCTAAAGCTTCTTTGAAGTCAAATGAAAAAAGTAACTCGCATATGATTTGCAATTTTATTGTGATATACATATCTAATCCTCTTGCATCTATTGTGCAAACATCCATCGTTGTCTATACAAAAGAAACCATTACACTATAAAGAATGTTTAAATTAAATATTACAATTACCGGTAAATGCAATTTACATTTTAATATAAGGTAATTGTATATTTCGGTAATTTACGACCGTAAATTTTCTGCTTACAATTCATTCGGCACGCTCGAGATTATTCACTCGTAGTTTCTTTTTTCACTACCACGTTTCAGTAATCGCGTTTCCGCTTAGCTTTAATTGATTTTAGGGTATTACAGTACATTCTTACATAATAGGCATTTGTTTTGGATCAAAAGATTTGTTTACAGATTTTGATTCAGAAATCGTGCATGTTAATTGTATGATAGGGAGAAATAAGTTACAGGGTATTTCTTTCTATTATAAAAACAATTTGTTTCAATTATTTATGGCAATTCCAAAACTAATCATAACGGTTTAAAGTGTTTTCTAAAATCCTTAATTATACGTCACAGGCAACATAAGCAATAAAAGATTAACCATAAGTTACGTTTTCTAGATAATATTTAATAATTATACATAATAAAATTTTACTTATGTAAATATCACGATTTTTAAGTTAAAAACTCATTTCACACAAAGATGTTATACATCGTAAACAGTCTTAAAACGAGATTTTACTAAATTTCCGGGAGTTAAGGAATAAACACATATTTTCATTTATAAATTATTTTATTTCCGTAACTATAAATAAATTATGTAAATAGTTCACTATCTACTATTATCAATTATATTATCAGGATTCTTTTAATTTCCATAAAATGTGGAATAACAAGGATTTATTTATTTCACTTTATATAAAACTTGAATGTTAACAAGGAAAGTATAATAAGAATTACTAATAAGTATTTTCGAATGATTTTTCGTTTATTTTATTTTTTTAATTCGCTTATTAATGTTTTCGTTATTTTCGAAGTACTTCCGATGAGACAGAGATAAGAGGATTTACACATCTTCACTAATTGGTAACGTTACTTCTATAATATAATATAAATATATGTATTCTAGACCAGCCACATTATCAATATGTATCTTGGTAGTTAAAAGTAACAGGCATACCTACAGGTTATTTATCTATGAGTCCAGCAAAGTCCGGTTTTACGTTACATCCTTACATTCCAAACGGTTGTAGATGAAATAAAATAGTTTTAGTATAAAATGTTACTCACATAAATATATACGTTTTAATCAATATATTATAACGCAAGGCAACAAAGCCTCAATAAAATTTAACCATGATTACAACGCACGATGCGGTCCGACTACTTTCAATTTACTTTCTTCCCGTTCTAATCTCCCTAAACACAAACCAATCTAAATTGATCTTCGTTATTATTTATTGCAGCCAATCAAAACAAAACACTCTGAAGTTTGTTTTAAGTCTCCTATCTAAATCTACCAATCACAATGTAATCTTATTTGAAACATATTTCCATGTCCACATTACGGCAACAACATGAAATACTAGTCTGTGAAGAATAAAACCAACTCAAAAAAAATATATTACTTTCCGTTTCTCTCCTCAAATTACCTCATTGATAGGTATCGTATTGTAGTAAAGTCACCGTGACTACAGATATATACGTGACTTACGTCATCAATTAATCGTGATAGATAAATGATAGATTGACTGGACTACAGGAACTTTACTCTAATATACAGATTCTGTAGATATACAGAGAAATAAACATCTAAACACAGCAAGAGACGGACCTCGTCTAAGTCTGTAGTAAATCGAAGCCACGTACGCCACTCACGCGCATGATGAGATAAGTATTACAAAGATGGGCATAGCTAATACGGCCGTAGACCTGTTCGAGCTATGCGGTGCTATTCTGAAGTGGTCGCAGTTGACAGATGGTATGCACGAGACCGGTCGGGAATGCACTCTGGTCAGCGGACGATGACTCGTGCGATGAGACACCATTATTTATAGCGTCATCGGGCGACGCCGGCGCCGGAAACCGCGCCTCGCACACTTACTGGGACGGAACAACGTTTATAGAATTTGGCTTACTTTATTCGTCTTCCGTGCCTCCTCTGCCTGGCATAATATACTTACTAAATATTGATATGTTGCCCTAAGTGTGTAAACACACATGACCGGAATAGAACCGAAAAGATAGCTCAATTGAATTTTATTCTGATTTGTTATTTTGTGTCTACAAAGTTGCATTTTCAGTTATTATTATAAAAATCATACGAAAATCGATTACGGATACCTATCAGTGACCTTTCAAGGTCTATTGTAATCGGCATCTGTATATTCCGTATCAGGCCGTATCAGTAACAAAGGTTCCTACGCGAAAAAAGATGGCGGACACACTTAGATTTCATTGCGTTTAAATAGCGCCTTGTTACTATTGTCTATTCTACTAAAACTGCTTAAAACATTTTTTTTTATTCTATGTATAGAAAACAGAGTAATGTTCACACTATCCACTTGATTAAAAAAAAACGTGCTTCATGTAAATACCACAATTCATTGCGTCTTACATACTTATCTTAACGTAAATAATTCGTTCGTCGTTTATTTACAATTTCAACGCATTATAACAAAGTGTCATATAAAGGAGAAAATTATAATGAAATAGAGAAACGTTGGATAATGAACATCCTCTAGAAAACATCCATACTAACATTTTAGATGGGAAAGTGTGTCTGTATGTTTATTTCATGGCGCAACGAAACGTCGTTATATTATTTTTTGTGTGGAGATAGTTAGGAGGCTGAAGAGTAACATAGGCTACTTGTTACCACAAAAAACATCTCGTTCCTTTGAGAAGACCAATTATGTTACGTATCTGAATCTCGCTATATAAAACAGGTACATAACGTTTGGAAGTTTGTATGTGTTCTAAACACTTCAAATACAAACTCTTGATTAGTAGAATAATACGTTATTATGCAGTGACTATGGGTTATATTTTTTTTAAACTGTAATTACATCCGAGTGTACCTCGGTCGTACCGCTAGTATTCAGTATAATAGCTTTCTTCTACGACGGTTTGACGGTCAAATCGATTACTCGATAATTTACGAGGTCTATAGCGTGTAGAAAGATGACAGCCTTGTGCTAAAACTCAAGTACTAACTAGATAATAAGCCTAGATTCCTAATTCCAAAGAAAGAAAATTGTAATAGACCATCTCGAAGTTTTCTTCCATCCACTTGATCACGTACCACTTAATCACTGGTAAACAATGATTTCCATGTAGAATTTCTCGTATCAAATTCCAAATCAGCTTTTACTGATTACATACAATTATCAGTTTAATATCGATAACATTCATTATCTATTATATACTAATAAATAAAATGGAAGTGTCCATCATTAATACAAGTGTCTAGGTAAATTAAATACCTATGCGTTTTTTATCCAAAGTAAATAGCGAAATCACTGGATGATTGTCTTAAAATGTCGGAACTGCGTCATAAAATTGCGTACTGTATTAAAAAACTTTGTTCAGATTTAATCAACTGTACTTAAGCCAAAAAAATATATGAATTTAAATTAAACCACCTAAGAAACTAGAAACTTTATAATACAATAGTGTGGGTGACATCTACTATAAAAATGTTGAAGATTTTAAAGTTATAAAAATTCTTCTTTCCCTTTTCTTAATTCTAAAATGTACGTTGAGACATTGATCTCGATAAATTACTGCAGCCATTTGGAAGTCGTTCAGGCACTGTAAGAACCAATTTTTACCGGAGTCTCGGGGCGGATTACGTTCAAGACCTCTTAATACGAGAGGGGACAATATATCCTAGAGTGAACCAGAGTTTGAAGCCTTCAGAGGTCGCATGAATTTAGTATCTCGCTTGTCTCTAGCTGGCGTTGTTTTACAAGTTAAAGCTTAACAAATAAAAACTTTTTTGATAAATAGTAAGTACTCGAAGGCATACAAAATCCAGTAAGGGTAACTGTCCCTCCTGTCCACTTCCCCCTTGGAACGCCTATGACGCACGTGGCTCTAACGCAAGGCAGTTGTTCCAAATATCGTGAAGCAATTTACGTGGGCGCCAGTATCGATCGCGCGACTATTTTGCGATTGTATCGCTAAAAAAATAGCGGATGTCCTTTAATGTGGATTCCAACTGACTAAATGAATAGTTTTCGACTGTAGTCTAACATCGAAGGTCTACAACACGGACATTAAAGGATAATATTGCAAAGTTAAAAAGCCCCGAAACGAAATGAACTGGAATTGATGCTATCAAATGTTAAACTATCAACTATTTCAATAGTTAATTATTAATGCTTTATCAATGGAAGTCTCGGAAATATCCGTAATTCTTGATAAGGAATATGATATACTATCGACGCAATGGAATATTTTTCGTATTGGTGTAAAGTAGCAAATGGGCATGTATTCTACTCATTACACAACGTCAAGTGGCCGCTAGAAGTCGTACAGACAGTTGTAGAAACGAACTTCAAATATTACCACTAAATTTAACACTTAAATCCAAATCCTTTATTAACAGTTCTTAACTCAAAGTTGTTCATTGAAATAAACATATTTATAAAGTAACTAACAATAATGTTAATAAAAAAATATAATAATCATTAAATATTTGCAAAAGTTTAACTATTTATTTATTAACACTTTCTTGAATCATAAATATGGATTAGTAAAAAAGGCGGACTTAATGCTTAAAGTATTCTCTGCCAGTGAACCAGGTATGCAATAATTTAATGAAACATTAAGATTTAATAGTGTTATATTGAACATTTTGTTTCTGCAACTAGTCGATTAATATTCAGAATGGCGGATAATATTTAACCGTCTAAATGTACGCAGCTTTTGGGCAATATAAAACATACTGACACTTGAGTTAGACCTCCACCAATGCGCACTAAAACAGCATGGTGGGGTATACTCAGTCATGTAAAGAGACTCAAACCCAGTAGTTGAACATGAATACGTTAAAGCTAATAATCTTCCATAAATATGTACAGTTATAGTTTTAAGCCGGTCTATTGCAATGTTCACGTAGATGGAACATTTTAATTGAATGCTGAGAGTGCAGTACTATTTTCAAAATTAAATATTTCCCTTCTTCCGTTGCTTAAATGAATCAGGTAGATTATACGTTGTCATCAGTAATAATGGCGGCTGTATTCTTAGTAGGAAATTCGTCTCGAAAAATATTCCCGCTCGTCTTGGACAGCATCGGTGTTTAATCTATACTCATACATACGTGATCTATTATAGATAGGTACAATAGATATTTTATTTGACAAAAATGCCACAGAATTCAAATTCTTTTTTAGGATAGACCGATCTTTTTGAAAACTTGTCCCACAGTGATCTCAGATAAATGCGAATAGCTTCGTATAAAACGTTTCGTCAATAAAGCGCCTGAAATTTTGGTCGGGTCGACTCCGGACAAGTTTAACGAGGTCAATGTTCATCGAACAGTATGGACGTGGATATCGTAAGAAGGCTGTGATATCGAGGAATATATAACCTTGTAATAATAACACCAAAGTTGATGATAGACCTGTTGGTCAAATTAAAGAACGGGACACGTTGAGTTTCCCAGCTCTGACAAATATTTGCGTTTCTGTCCGCTGAAACTGTAAAGGCCGATATGGCCAATAGTAAGAGTCATTTAAAAAAAACATTTACGTAACACATTTCCTGGATATCTCATTTGTATATGTCCAAGTTATGGTATGCAACTCAGAAAACTTGAAGACCAGCATTGAGTGTGGTAAAATATTTCTTTAAAAAATATGTACAAAAATAAACACTAGATAAAACGAAGTTCTTTCATGATTTGCTTGAAATGTAACATGTGTATTCTATAATGTTATTATTATTATATTGTAACATGTGTATTCTATAAATATTTATATCTACTGGAAAATATAATTAATGAAAATAGCTGCCACTTTATATTCATGCTTCCGCGTTTCGAAACGCTTATCACAAATGTTTTAATCTAAAGCCTAGACTCACGTGACAAATTATATACAGAGTTATAATTATAAATTCACTTTCAATAATTATTATTCTCTAATATTATAAGTATGAGTAATACGTTTTACTATTAAAGACAATATTTTGATTTATTATCACTTGATGTTACAATTTAACCAACAAAGACACAGTCCATTGTAGTATAGTCTAGTATTAAGTAGTAATAACCAGTATTACTTAGGCATCCAATACGTAGCTTACTTTAGTTAAATTTCTCACGTTTTAAGGTATATTTGTTATATCAATAGATGATGGTAAGTGGTTACAGTTGTCTACCAGCAAACTCAAAAGCAGTACCAATTCGTTGTCGGACTATATAGAATAGAAAAGAAAAAAAAATACTAGCTCTCAAGCCCCCAGACGGATGATGAAGTTTGTTGGAACGAAATGTTTAAATTATCAAGAAAGATCAAGAGGAGGGTAGCTAGCCAGGTTGGCTTCGCAAACATAATAATATATATAGGAGTAAATAACATTAATGACTTAATAATAGACATAATAACTCAGGTCTGCCGATTCTGATTTGGGTCAGTATTCTAGACCGTCTATTCGGCCAAAAATAAAACACGATTCAATGCCAAATATTCAATGTATGCTTCTGCAATCCTTCGGAAATCTTTAAATAAACTTAACGGCTCCAGTTTATCATAAAAATAATTATAATATAAAATGAATTAATTTGCGAGATTCGTGTACCCCTTAAACGCATGAGCCTGTAATTTACAAACCAATAATATATTAATTTCAAAACCGTAAAATTGAGTACAAAACCCTTTCAACTAACGTTGCAGTCAATTCGATAAAACTAGAATGTTGTAACTCCTTAAATCAACTGGTAAATAACAGTTAAACCGCTATCGTTAGAAGGTCACGCTATTTGACATTTAGAGCTCTTTCTTCAATACGTATGGCCTTGCAGATCCTAACCTACACGATTTATTAACAAATGCTTTACGATTTCTTACGGTTCGCTCAAAACAATCGGTTTTGCTAAACAGTGCAGTATTCCAAGTAGGTAATAAGGACAAACCAAAAATACTTCCATATGGCTGTGCCCTACTTTCAGGACATTGAGCGTTATTATACACGCACACAGGAACGAGACCTCAATTAACTAGGCATGAAACATCTGAAGTATGATACGTCATCACTGAATGATGATAAAAATGCGTTTTTGTATCTATCCAACATCGGTACGCATTTGTTACGCGATAACCACATTACTATGATTTTATTTGGAGGTATCCAAATCTTATCATTTTTATTCTTCTTATTATTAATTCAAAGTAAATGATTAATATAACCTAACGTTAAAGGGTCAAAATCTAAATATGCATACATTCCTTACGCAATTATTATTTCAATCAGACATTTCCTAAACGCCGTGTTCTAAATTGTTAACATTTACGTTTATACTTTCAGAATCCTTCTGGTCTTATTTTAGATTGTCATGTCAGATACTCGGACCTCTTGATTTTTATAATCCTGCAGCAAATGCTCTTCATATGACTTCCACTCAACTAGATAGAGTGAAAACATGAAAAAAACAGCGGGCATTACCTGGATTCAGAAGACTCAGGACCGGTCTGATTGGCGCAAATTATGGGAGGCCTACGCTCAGCATTGGACCTTCAAAGGCTGACTGACGGATGGATGATAAAATTCATCATATTGTATATTTCATCAGTACCATTATTATCTATGCACTTTCGCCATTCTAAACGTAGTTCATTGATACCAGTGTTGGGGATGTAGGAGCGAAAATCAATCAAATCTCTGAAAGCGGTTTGGACTGCCTCATCAGAGTCGACTATTTTTCCTCGCAAGAAATGTCCAAATTGCAAAAAAGTTATCTAATAAAACAAAGGCCGGAGAATACGGTCGGTGTCAGAAACATTCGCAGCAAAATGTTGTCAAAGAAGAGTCAAACGGTTCGAAAACAAAAGGATAAATACATTCAAAACGAAAATACACGAACCTAAATTTGAATTTGTAATTCTAAACCAAACACCACATGTATGACATCAAAGCGACCAGTTCATCAAAACGCTAATTTCATGTAAGGCCTTAATACTATAAAGTCTAGGATTCTAAGAAAGTGCATCACCGAAAAGTTTAACAACATTAATCCATTTGATTCGGTGCGCAAGCGCACGTAAATTTACGAACACTAAATCATGTTTAATTATCACATCATTAAAACATTACAGTTAGTGAATCACTGTTTTAAATTTACAAACAATGTACCATTTTTATCTTGTTGGCAAGACAAGATAGCGTTGACCTGAAGAGCCAGAGTCTGTACTGTATCTATTCTAAATTTCCAGTAAATATTCGTCGAATTTTTTCGAATTAGATTCAGTTTGTTATTAATAATGTATAACAATGATAATATTATATATAATATTCTGTATCACACGGACACATCATTATCACACGGATAATACAGAATAGACCCATTATATATCAAAAAGTTGGTAAATACATACGATATCTTGAGATAGATCTGAAAGGAACCTATGAAAAATAAATCAAAACATAATGTAGGTAGGTACCACCTGCCTAATAAATTATCAACGACCGGTACCTTTACGCTAACAGCCGCTCCCCGCAAATTGGTTGCGTCAATTTCTTCTAATAAGTTACCAACCTTTCCCTTTTTCCACCCTCTGGGGTGAATACTGCAAAATGTTGAAATTGTCAAACAGTTAACCCTTATTGCGAAGTTAAAAACTTGGCAATAAATCAACAAAGGTTAGCGAATTTCTTTATTTATCTTTGACCCATTTCGACATCTCGGAGGGTTAACTTTAAATTAAATAGAAAAACTGATTTTTACTACAGAAAAACTAACGTAGATATATTATGCATATATACATGTTCTATTTTACCTACTTAAAGTCACTTAATAAAAGATAATCATCTATCATAATTTTAAAACTAGCACCCGCCATTTTGGTTGAATAATGATGACTCAATAATGCCCAATGAAGATTCTGCGAGAACTAATCCACTTCCAGTAACAAGAATATTTCAGATGCTGACTAAGACAATTAAAAGGAAGCGGTTTATACATTTTGCAGGAACAGAACATGTGCTGTGGTAATGGTATCTTCATCATTATACTGTACCTTACTTAAAATTGTCAAAAGTTATTTAATTGTTCATCAGATTCTACGTGACATAGAAATGGGCACGTTAAATTATAGACAAAACATATTTTAGCTTTTGTGTTGATAAGAATTAAGCTATAATAAATTAAGTTACTAATTGTATCCTGCGGGGTATAGGCCATAGTTCACCACACTGGCCAAGTGCGGATTAGTAGACTTCATACATCTTCGAGAACCCTATGGAGAACTCTCAGGTGAGCAGGTTTCCTCACGATGTTTTCCTTCACCGGTAGCAAGTGACAATTAGCTTGTAATAAGCACATATCTTTTTCAAAAATAGAGGTGCGTGCAAGATTCGAACCCAGGCCCCACAATCGGGGAACCAACGTTCGAACCACTAGGCTATCACAGTTTTTCGTATGTATATACCTACGTAGAATTTTGTATACGTTGTAAATAGTAGTATAACCAATATTCACCTCCGAACTGAGTAAGACTGTCTGCTCTCAGCCGATATTTTGGTATTCGTTCTTGAAGCAAGCTGACGATCTCTACCTCAGGCACCTCCTCGCTATTGCACACCTCTGCGAACAAAGAAATCAATAAAAATTAACTGACAAGCGTACATCATAATTTCTCTTTTAGAAAGTTACAAGAATACCTCGTATATATCAAAATGTAAACATTGCTCTTCAAATATAAAGTAACATAGGAAAATTTATATCAAGTTAAACAGTTAGAAAGCTACAGGTTACATTGTACCGT
This sequence comes from Calpodes ethlius, assembly GCA_018251375.1. NCBI lineage: Eukaryota > Metazoa > Arthropoda > Insecta > Lepidoptera > Hesperiidae > Calpodes > Calpodes ethlius. The sequence continues at coordinate 16,334 of DWPA01001906.1, forward strand.
GGTCGTGACTAGAGATTTGAACCTGAGCGCAATGCAGTGTTGTCTACACATAGGACGAAATATAGGTACGACCGCGTCTACTCTCCGTATTTAGTGTGGAGGCAGCAGACAGAATCGATATTGCTCCCTCCCGACGCGAACGGCTGACCGCGCCATCTGAGGGGGCACAAACCCCAACATTCATTCCCCTATCCCGAGCCCGAATCTGTAGGTACAGAGACGTGTCTGGCATTGCATTAATATCGATCGGCGTCGTTCGACTAATCTGCGCATAATTTACATCTGCACATTTCATTATATAAATGTAGTAACATCGTTATATCTCCACGCCAGAAGCTTAAGGTAATGCATCTCATATCGAGATATATAGATTAATTTTAATGCAAATATTTATATATATAGAAAAATAAGAAGTTATTCTCTCCACCGTATTGAGAATAATCCTGAAAATATATTATGTATCGTAACAAAACTTTTTTTTTTCGAATACCTTAAAACATAAATTATTCGGCACAAAAAGAATGTCTTTGTATCCATCACAAATTTCAGTGAAGATTGTTTTTAAATTCAGAACATTCTTAGGCATTTAAATTTGTAATTTACTCACGCTGCGTTCGTGAAATAAACAGGCGACAAAATGAACAGACGGATAGGTACGTAAAGGATGGTTAATGTACTCTGATAGAAAGTAGTGATGGTGGGAATAATTAAATATCCGTGCCACCAAACTAAAGAATAGATAAAATCGTATTT
>DWPA01001907.1:0-17075 GCA_018251375.1 Calpodes ethlius
ACTATTACCAATGCAATAAAAAAGGAGAATAAAGAAAGACCAGGCTCTCAAGCTTCCAGCCAAAGCACGAGTTATTTAGCGTGTAATTCATACAAGAGCGAAATGGCTAGCCCGGTAGATTTTACAGAAAGATAATTAAATATATAGTAAATATATAGGTTACTTATCCATACTAATATTATAAATGCGAAAGTGTGTTTGCTTGTTTGTTTGTTTGTACTTCTTTCACGGCACAACGGAGCGTCGAAATACTATTTTTACCTAAAAAACCTGCATTTTTTCTGAGATTTACGTACATTTCAACCAAATTAATGAAAATGTCTAACAACAAAGCGTTATCTATCAACCAGTGATGAAAAGGAAATTGCGATTTTTTTATTGCTGTTTTTTTCTCACACGTGTGCAAAGTCGCGGGCAACGTCTAGTAATAGAATAAAAGAGCTTTAGCGGTATGAGTTATGATAATAAGAGTATTTTCGACGATTCATCAAACGGGTCTTCGGTACCTATTCGCAGTTAGCATCGAGGAAAGCGATGGCGAGTCAAGGGGTCTAGACAAACTGCTTATGTATTCACGTTCGTGTTCCGACAATGTTTGGCAAATTACATTATGCACGCGGTGTTTTCCTCTAATAGGTTGTTCACGTAGTTAAAAAACTCTTTATATTGTTAATCTGCATGTTATCGTGTAACGATTGTTGACAGACCTAATAAAAGAAAAGAAAAAATAAATTTTCTGTATCAAATGTCATCACCACACATTTTCTAAGCATGAGCGGGAAAAAGAAATATTTTATCTAGAGGTGGATGGAATGCGTAATTGGCAACTGGGGCTACAATTAGTACCATAAGGATAAAATTTCAAAATCTGAAAAAATCAGGCTTTATTCATGTTGGACGTATTAAAAATATTTATGGTATTACTAAGCTGATCTTGGATTTATTAAAACATGTGATGGACCTAAAAAGTCCAATTTTATTCAATAATATAAATTGGTTTATTGTTTAGAAGTCATAAGTCGAATGTATTTGAAGATAACCTCATTAGTTATAAGATACATAATATTCGTTAGGTTACAGTTTAATAAAAAGATGACCGAATCCAAATTATAATAAAATTAGTTTTTTTTTGTCGTGAAACCTGACAAAATAAATATTTTCTATTCCATTCTAATAAACAGATAAATAGGTAATAATTTTATTTTTCGGACAAATCGCTGAGTCAGACAAATCCAGACGGTTGGCAACCCTAACAGGGTCGTGTGACACAGTCAGCTGAACGGCGATACATTAAACGCTTCGTGCTTACGGTTCAAAGTTCTCAATGGGTACAAAATCTGACATGCAGGTTATTGACTAATTGTTTAGCATCTTGCCGTAAAATATTGTTGTGCTGCCGAACCAGTTATCTATTGTAGCCGACAGCCAAAATGAAACATAATACGATATACCTCAGTTTTTACAGATATCTCAAAATCACCCTCTGCATATTTTTAGTTCTCTTTGAGCTCCTATGCGTACTTTTGTAAATTATGTACCACTATTACATAGATACCGTGGTTCATAGATACCATTGCCGAAAAAAATGTGGGAACGAGGATCAATAAAATATTGGAAGACAGTTTGGACTGCCTCACCGAAATTAAACTTTTTTCCGTGGATGAGTGTCAAAATTATGAAAGAAATGGTAATCTGTTGGAGCGACAACGGGAAGTTCAGTGCGTGGCAGAGATATTCCAGTCACAGTTCCTATAATTAAGCGACCATCTCTCGTGAAATATGAGGTCTAAGGTTGACCAGTCTGCGTTGTTTAACAGTTAACTTTTCCATCATTGTTTGCGATTGCTGACATAACAGCTCTGCCATAATCGTCTGGTCAGATCTTAAGACGCTGTAAAATACGACGCCAGAACTAGACCATTGAACATTCGCCAGTACCATATTCGGCGTCAACTCACGTAAAACCACTGTGATGAGCGTTTACAATTAATCTACAGAACCCTTTTTTCATCTCAATTAACGAAAAAATTCCAAATTATCTCGTTAATGTGACGGTTGACTTAACGCAGCATTCAATGCGTGTTCCTTGGTATGCTTCACTCGATTCATGCGATACCCATTTCTCGAGAATTTATACTTTCCCAATATGTTTCAAGTGAATTAAAATTGTTTCGTTACTTGCACTGAAGCCTGCCGTTACCTCTGGCGTATTTGCAATGGAACTGCTACCACAACCAAGTTTAATTCTTTATTATCAATTAATCTTTGGTTGTCCATGGATTTTATTTTGTAGGTCATAATTTCCAGAACAATGAAATGTTAGAACCAAATTCATGCTATACTTTCTTTAGCCATATATCCTTTACCCATTGGTGATGTGGTGGACCTCGTATTCGTAAATAATGCGATATTCCAAGTTTCCATTTCATGCACAAGTTTAAAGAGTTCAAAAACAAATGAAATACTAAATTCAAAACTGAAATCCATGAACTTAAATTTCTACTAAATTTGAATTTGGAATTCCAAACCAAATGCCACATAGTTGAGATCAAAGTGGCCAGTTCATAAAATCACTAACTACTTATGTAAAAGCTGAATATACTATTACAGAATATCATTGTTGAAGTGACAATACCTTTTAGCTATTTTTTTAAGATATCAACGTTTTTAATGATATAGACTTAAAATTTAATTTTGCATGTACTACTTTTTTTTTCATCTGATATTTTTTTATTAAATAACAATTAAAACTGTCAAAATAGCATATATATGCACAAGTAATTTATTTTTTGTACTATCTCCGAGCTCCTGGTTCAACAAACTATTACCATTAGAAAGTATTGTCACTTCAACAACAATATGGGCACAATGATAAATTTATTAGATATATTGCATACATTTTGATATTGTGATTGATAGTTGACAACCATATATTTTTTATTGGCATAAGCATTCTAATCTTAAAACTAATAGATCATGTGACATACTTGACAATGTTTGCTGTTTTACTATTAAATAAAAATAGCAAACCCTATGAGAACAATAATAACAACAGGGAACTTTGCACCATTGTAGGCAGCTTGACGCCCCTGTGTCCCCTGCTTCTTGACTAATCAAGAATTAAGATCATTATAAAATGACACAATTAACTATGCATGAAAACAAACGTGACAAGAATAATAATTTACTATTCTTAAATACGAATGTGACAAAATGTCACCCAACAGTACATGTTTTTTGTACAGGTTAATGTCTTTACACAGACAACTGACATTTAGTATGTAGTTTTACAACATAGTTTGGTTCTGACAATTGGGTAGAAGTTATTTTTTTTGTGTTCTAGAAAACTGTGCGCTGCCGAGTGTTGAGAATAATATTGTTATAACCAACATCAAACCTCTACATCCTCAGCCCTTTCCCTAAATTTTTCATATTTTAGACATTTTAATTGAGGATTACAAAATTGAAAAAAACATTCAATGTCAGTATTCTTGGCTGCCCTAATGCCTAAGACCGAGATTGTTTATATAGACTAATTGAAAATATGTCATATGGTATTAGCTAATAGAAATTGAGATCAATGAACGAATGAAAAAAAAATTTGATATTCAAAGTGGTAAAGTTTCAAAATTCATAACATAAATTTGTAACATTCATTGATATGTCTATAAAAAAATATTCCTATCCGTATAATTAAAAATCTAAACATATAAATCGCATATGTATAAAATTTAAACGTAATTAAAATAGCATAAAAATAATTTATTAAATTATATTACTCCACCCACATGTACATATCAATAGTTTTATACTTACGCTTAAATATATGTTTACTATAACTCCGCAGATAAAACTGTTGTTGGTTCTACTTCGAATCACAAATATTGATTATCATTGTTTATATTTCACTCTTAGATAGTAAATTATACTTGTATGTGTCCTATTTCACGACACTCTTTTTCGTTCTGTGATTGAAAATAATTAGCAACTTAGACGTTTCTTATTCACATATAACGAAACTTTACAAGTTACAATATAATACACACGACTAACCGGACCACCCTCAACAAAGTTTTCGATATGGAAATGAATCAGTTCTGTTCCATAGTTGTTTTTAAATTAAATCACTTGTGAAGTGTTACTTTGACAGCTATCATTCTGTCGCTGTCAAATACAAATGTCAACGACGACCACAGTATCAATAAAACTGACTGTCTCAGATAAATGAGCACAGAATAAAGTAATCTAAAGGTTAATATATATGGTACGGAACCTAATACCCTCAAAATACACAAAAGTGTGTAGTGGCGCGACGTGAATAACCTTACCGGTTAAATGCTTGATTTATATACGGTGGACGCTTAAACTAACACAGTACAGTGTACATATTCCTGTTCTATGCAGAGCACAAGATCATTTGGAAAAACAAGTCTACAAAAAGGGCACCTTCTTCGAACCTCACTGCCAGCTACGCATAAAACGCAACTATGCAAATTACCATGCAAAAGTAAATATCAATTATAAAATATATTTTGTGTTGTCTATGGCAAACGACACGAATTCTAAAAAAAGTGCTTACCTAAAATGTTGAAGATTTGGAATGTTTCAAATACACAAATATTAATCTTCAATCGAGCTTACGCATATTTTGATAGGTTTCAAATTATACAATTTTCTCCAAACCAACATATTTCTACTCAAAATAACTACTACCATAAATACATAGGGTTTGATTTGGTAATGAAAACAAAATACCATTTAATGCCTACACTTTATTGAATAAATTACAAAATTGCAATCAGGGGCAATACATTTGCATATAATTTAATTTATTCCCAAATTCCTAAAACAAATCTTATAAAACAGTGCAACACGGCTTTAATTCTAGCAAAACACTTAAGAAAGCCTACTTTGGAATGGATAACCAGAGCCTACATGCATTATGCATTATTAATAACGTTCATCGGATAAATCACAGACGCCATACTGCACGTACGGATATTTTGTTCAGTAGGCATAAAATATTTAATATATTTTGGTATATCTATTATCGAAAATCGTGTAACGCATGCGATAAACACATTTAAATCGGCATTGGGATCGAATGCTTCGACGAATACTGTCATGTCTAATTCGATGGTAAAATGCTAATATTGTGAATCGAGCTGCTTCTCGCAATCAGGAGAAAATGAATCAATTCATTGTGCTGTTATTTAAATAAAATGCATTCAGCTGTTTCATAGTGTTTCAATACTAACATTAAATTGTGAACGATTCTCAGACCGCTATTCGAAACAGACAGTGCAAATACGTTCCGCGACATTGAAACTTCACTTCACTCGTACCATGCAAATAAAATATTAACGATGGATTCGACAAGCAATGGCTGCGTGGAAACAATGCTAAACAAGATGGCGTTATCATAATCTAATTCTTCAGTTGCTCATAATACTTAGTACACAAAAAAGAACAAAGTGATAATTAGCAGAAGCCGAGTCAACATTGGATCAAAATCTTTCTAAGTACATCAAAGAGATTTAACTAACTTGCACTGTCTACTCCAAGTAAATGTCTAATTATATGTGATTGGTCAATCCCAATACGAATTTTTGAGCCTATATTAATGTATAGCAATGAGTCCAGATTCGAGTAGCTTCTGTATTTTAGCAGCGATCTCAGGATTCTTGAGATGGTCCTGGAGGGCCTGAGGGTCCTGTTGCATTTGCTCGAGAATGCACCGCATGGCGGGGTCGCGGAGGATCGACTGCACCTCCGGGTCAGCCATCGCTCGCTTGCGTACCTATAATGTTATGTAAATTGTTAATACATCGACGTACTTCAGCAAAGTGTCAGTATTGTCTCTACACATACGAATTAGTGTTAAAGGTGTTCGATAAATTCGTGCATAGTACCAAAGCGCGCTAATTATCGCGTAAAAACGCATGGTGTACGTGACATTAGTCGGACATTGGCGGTGGACACATACATACACACACGACCTTTTGCATCTAACTAAACGTGGATTCAGAATGATAGTGACTCCGACCCGAGTTTTAAGACTAACTAAAAAACACTCGTCACCAACTTTTGGTGAAATGTAATAATTACTAGAATAGGTTGCTACAAAGTAAAATACTTTGTGTTCTGATTACTGCACCACATTATAAGGTCTACCACGAACTCGAACACATTAAAAAATCTGTTTTCTATACCAATATTAAAAAGATCGTATGAATGAGATATCGTTGAAAGTACCGATCTATATTAAAAAATAATCACCAGAAAAATGTTACATCATGTAACACTGAGTTTTAGGCACTTTTTTTTCTAATATTATTTATATATAGGCATTAATATCGAAAGATTTACAGGTAAATTGTATAAAATCAAAATAAAGCGGCCGATGTTCATACCTCCTCAGGATTCGAGTGAAGCTGCGTGGAGCACGCGCGGTAGCCCTCCAGGGCCTCTGCATTGCTAGGATCCAACTCTAACGCCTTCTGGTATGCGCTGAGGGCTTTGGATTGTTGTTGCATGCCCTACGATAAAGGTTTTTACTTGTTAGTAAGGTAAGTACTGGTTATAAATAAATTGTAGTACGTCAAAGTTACATACACTGTTATTTTCAACAACCTATCTATCTATTAGGGATAAGCTAGTGAAAAAGGAATAACTACTCACACTACAATGTTATGACTTTTTGACAGCTGATCTAAGCAAGTGGCTTGAGATATTAAAAATTGCCTTTAAATTTTGTCAGTCAAATAACTTTTATCCTATGTATGCCATCATGATCACAATTAATATCGGATAGATTGCCTGTAACGCTATGAAGATGGGTCATTATTCTAAGCCAGGCCAATTCGACAAATTTTATTATTCCAAGTGAAGATACAGAAAACTTTCTCTGTTGATATGCTAAAAATATAACACAGTACCCTACAACACTGAGTCAACAACATGATTATTTAATAAAAAGTCATAAGACCTATTTATTACCAAGTAAACAAACATTGTTTATATTACAAACATAAACATATGATTGAGTGAACTGATAAGCTGTGGTGCTACTTAGTCAGATGGTAAAAATATATCTGCGACACCCATTCTAGTGAATGAATGATGTCATCACAGCATCTCTCTATATAACTTTACTAGAACCAAATATTTTGTCTTTCCTAATGAATGTACACCAAGACGACAACTCAGTTCAGCATCAGATATATTTGCGGATTTTATGAAACATTAACTTGCAATTTTATTTTATAATAATAGCTGGCAAAAAAGCAGACAGATCTCTTAATGGTAACCATCCTACATGGACAGCACCAGCACCATAAGCATCAATGATGCCTTGCTAGATTAGAAAGAACTCACTGGCTCTAAAGTTTACAGAGAGAACACAACTGGCTGTTTGGCAACTAACTCAAGAGTGGAGGCTAGCCAGGATGACCTCAAAAAGATGTTAATACCACTGACTATATCAATTACTTAATAAGACTTGTAACCATTGCACATAACTCATCCAACAATGGGATCAGCTTCACCTCTTGGCACTTACGAAGTGGTAGTAACCCTGCGTGGGATTGGGGTCAGTGTACTCGGCTTCCCTAATCGTCATGAGTATAAGCAAAAGTTGTATAAATTAAACTTGAAATCGGCTAAGTTACCTGTAGTATCTTGCCCTTCCTAATCCAGCCCTTGATGAACTTGGCGTCGAGCTGGCAGCACTTGTCGCAGTCCTTGAGCCCCAGGTCGAAGGCCGCTAACTTGGTGTAGCAGGCAGCGCGGTTCGAGTACAGCTTCGGGTCGTCTGGGTTGCGTTTAATGGCCTCTGTGTAGTGCTTCACCGCTGTACTGTAGTCTCCTGGAAATGGATTAAAATAAGCTTCATCTATGTATGTTCACAGATCCATCTACAGGTGATTTTTTCTTTTTTAACATTGTCATACAGTATCTACATATATTTTGTTCAAATAAATTTTGGTTTCGTAGTTCGAAACTCGAACAAATGATCTAGTTCTTTTTTTGAACTGTAGTCATCAGTGAATATAGAGTGAACTCTTTTATTACCTCGCTACTTATATTTAACAGTAATTGCCAAGTGACTCAAACATTGTTTTTTTTAACGTGGGGGCCTAACTCCGAGGTCAGGATGCATCTCTAATTGATAAAAAGTTATATGCGTATAAGAAATTAGTTATCACTTGTTTTGGTGAAGCAAAACATCTACAGGAAACCTACGCAATGGCGTTGTTTTGCATAATATTCACAAAAGGTGAATGAATCAGCCAGTCCACAGATGACCACCGTGGTGGTCTGTGCCTCTCACAATATGAGAGAAGACTTGAGCCGTGAAACAGTAATGGAACATGATGACGATCATCTTATACTACAAGTTTGATATTTAAACAAATCACTTTAGTTTCGGTGTCAATGTATTTTAAGATAAGCGTGATCTGATGATACACTCAAAGGGCCCTATTATTATAAGTATTATATATAGATCCCTCTGGGCTCAAAGGTCGTGAAGGACAAAATACGATTTCTATAACTTTTGTTGTTGATTGAGCCAATTTGGTTGATCCTTAGGAAGAAAGTTCTTACATTTGACAGTATATTCAAAAGAAACGATACAGAATTGGTTTGGGGCTATTTACAAATTATAATAGTTACATCAGTTGCCAAATGTATACAATTTCTTTGTCTTTGTCTTTTGAGGAATTAAATATACAGATCGATAGAGAATTTAATTCTGAATAAAACTATGTATATGACGTATTTCCGTACTTCCGGTTACTTATCTGTACTAAAATTACCCACAGTTTGAAATGCGTTATCTTCATTTGTACATTTAATTTACGAGGAAGCTCGTTTTCATAGTCGAGCGGTTCGAGGCACGGCCCAGTAACTTTACGTATCGAGTTTCGTGGGGTCAGGACCGTAGACGTGAGTCACGTGACGTATTGCAAACAAAACTAAAACTTATGGTGGAAACCCACACAGTGAAGCAGAGCATTACTAAATTTGCTAAAGAGAAAGAAAAACTTAAAAAAAGGATCGATCAAGTTTAAAAAGAAAAACTACAAAATTATTAAACGTAAATTAAAAACTTAATTTTATTTGATTGAATTGTTATATTCACTGACCATTGAAATGATTCAGATTAGATCCGAGTTTAATTGTTAACAAAATTCACTATTCAAATTTTAAACCAAAAAATTTTACTACAGTACTACTAAAACACAGATTACAGTCATGGCTATACAACATGTTTCATATATATTTTTTTTAAACATGTATTTGTGTGCTCCTGACAGCAATAATAAATGATCTATACTTAAAAAAATAAAGTCATTCTTTATAGTCTGTTGTACGTGATAATATTGTTGTAGTGTTTGTATGTATAACTATGTACCTACTTACATCATGTGTGTAACCATATAATCGAATCTCTTATCAATAAATGATTAGTATTGTCGCAGATATTGTCTTTAATTTTGCTCTCAACGTCATATCTTTTGTTGTAAACACACATAAATCAGTGCAATAATTCCAAGGATCCTAGTATTGTTTGAAAACCGTATATATAGAACAATAACAACTCACCCTTCTTGAAATATTCATTCCCCAACTCCTTCTCCTGTTCAGCCTTGACGGGGTCGATGTACGCCTTCTTCTCCTCCTCGACTATCCGTCTCTCTACTTCACTCAGCAGAGTTTTAATTTCTGGTGTACGATGCTCAGACATTGACTTTTCAAAGTAAGTCTTTGCCAACTTCCACTGCTCCATCTTTTTGTATGCATTACCTGGATTAAGAAGAATGTTGGATAATTGGGATGCATACTTTTGCAATAGACAGCCCCATAACCCGTTTGGCAGTGCTCGTGGTTGCTATAAGTACTCGGTTTTTGAATCAAGGTACACACACAGAATGCTTGTAATGACTCAACTGATTGTTTTCTCATTGCATATAACATAATAAATCATAGTGCAAGTGACTAGAATCCTCGGTCTTAATATGGAAATGGTGGGAAATTTTTTTTATGAGTCACAAATATAATAAATTTGCTACGTTTTAAATAAATATATTTACATTAGATCTACTACAGTTCAATGCATCATCATTGATGAATAATTTGGTTTTGCAATTATTTAATTTTCTGCACAGAACCATAGCATCTCAAAAACATTAAAATGTACTTACCAATTCTAGTGAAAGCTTTGGCAATAAGTTTGAAGTCGGCCCTATTCTCTCTACCAATCTCAATAGCCTTCTCGCACTCCTTGATACACTTCTCATACTCTTTTTGTTCAAAATACACAGCAGCCATGTTAGTGTAGAACGTAATATCTGTAGAATCATGTTCTATGGCCCTTTTGTAATGTTTAAGAGCTGATTCAAATTCCTTCTTCTTATAAAATTCATTTCCTAGATCTTTCTCCTGCAAGGCGAGTCGACGACTCTCCGGTAAATCTTCTTGTTTAGGCTTAGCCTCCTCTTTTTTTGTGGATGCAGATGGTTTAGGTTCAGGCGCAGGAGGATCAACATCCATGGGGGCTGCAAAATCTAGTCCGAGCATTACGCTAAGCGTTGTGAGTACTCTCTTGTCAGCAAAATTGCCATCTAAGCTGTACACATCAAATTGATTTTGTGCCAATTTCTGTAAAAACACATTTAATTTTTAATAAATATGGAATATTCAAGTTGTCTGATTTAGGATAGCCCTTTATTAATCTGTACTATGTGTAACTATAACAATATGAGGGTAGTCTATTCTTACTTATGCCCATATAAACTACCCCTCAATTTGATTTTGGTACAACCCACCAAAAATTAGATGCAACATTGGTGGCATGCCTCTAGAATGTTGCCAAGCAAATGGGTTGATCCTAATAATATTCAATAGGGTTCGTTATAGGAGTAAGTCAATCACCCTTATTCTGCAATTAACTGTGAAATATTTTCAGTGCACTAGTTACTTAGATGGTTACATACTTCCTTACTGACCGGTGACATTTCAGTGATGTTACAGATGTCCAAGAGCCATGGTCTGTTCATTTGTTGGTTTACAATAAAATATAAAACCATGCTTTGGGTGGTGTGTGGGTGTTATGGTTAGGGCGGGTGATCGGTCAGTCAACTTAAACCCATAGGTATATCCATCAATTTGCATTGAACAATTTTGGTACTTATTTCACCTCTCATTAATAACTAGGAAAGATATGCCCTACTTCCCCCCTTGTATATTAGTTGAAGTCAAACAAATATGTTAAAGACTAATCAAATAACATTTCATAATAGTGAATCATTATTACTCAGAGATTAGTTGCCATCAAGAACATTTTATAAATAGAAACTAAAATTCAAAAATTGAACAATCACATTGAACAATAGCTTGAATATGTTACATAAAACAGTTGTCCAAATGTAATTTAACATTCAAATTAGTTGAAATTAACATGTCTAACTTACATGGACCATTGCTACATATTCTGGATCCTGCAGCCAATCCCTGGTTGTAGGATTTGCTCGGAGTTTCTCGAATAGCTGTTCCGTTCTGAGCCCAGCTTCCTCAGCCTGCTTCTTCACTTCCAAAAGACCAGAAGCCAGTTGCTGGTTTCCGGGTTCTAATTCGAGTCCCTTTTCATACGCTTCTATCGCTTCTTCGTGTCTTCCTAAATACGCCAGGGCACTGCCCTTTCTCGAATAACCTTTGCTCCAAGATGGGTTGAGGGATACAGTGGTCTCCGCATCCTCGAGAGCTAACGTATAGTTGCCCGCTTTCGCGTGCGCTGCAGATCTATTACTGAACAAAACGTGGTTCTTTGGATCCAATTTTATACCTTCAGAGTAATATTTAATAGCTTCATCATATTTTCCAGAAGATAGCGACGCGTTGCCCTTCTCCTTCAGTTCATTCACCTAAAAAAAATGTTTCTTACATTTTCGAACCCGTCTGATACTTACTCGACAATTCAGTCGGCATAACCTTACCTGTTCCATGATTTGCTAATATGCTTAAATTTATAAAACACACACGGTACGTGCACGTAGGTAATTACTTTTAATGGAGGATCACTGAAGTTATAAAAATAATACAAATTATCTTTGTTCGCAAGCGTTTAGCTCAAATATCTCGAAACAAAACGAATAACTTCTCATGAATGAAATTATGTAGAACACTGACACTTTGAATTCGAGAATTTTCTCGTAAAAGTTCTATTTTATAAATGGCAACATTGGATATGTTAGGGCGATAAGGCTTGGAAAGTAAATGAAAAATAATGGATATTATGCATATGCGTAAGGAGCATCCTAAGATTTATTAATAGCAGGATACTAGTGTTTCGATTTTTTTCATAGAAAACATTTCATTTAATGTTATTATAATTATTGCTTAGCATACGTCACAGTATTTTAACTATAATTTACATAATTATGAACCTTGACAAATATAGCATTCTGGAGAAGAGGCTGACTGTATAGCAATTAAATTATTGAATTTAATTATGTTATAAAATCGGATGAATATAATAAATGTACAAATTCATGCCAATTTATTTTGATATTCGTCTATTTAAATATATTTTGTCACAAAGAATTGTTTTTAACATTCTGATAGTTGCTATATTTTTTGTTTCATTTTTCATTTTATCAGGAAATATTTTATAAATCTTTATCGATATTTGGTATGAACTGAAGCTGTTTAGATTTAATTTGTATATAGATTCTATGAGTTTGTTTTCTTTATGTGATTCATATCGAGGAGGACTCGTAACAACAGCACCGCATTAAAAACAGAGGAGAGAATATTAGAAAATATTGTTAATAGCAGTTTCTCAATAATTGAGAAACTACTAATAATTTGATTTACTGTCTTGTCTAGGAATTACTATGCCACATCAGTCAGAAAATTATTCTGTTCAACGTCTGAATTATGGATGTGCTGAAGAGTCTCTTTCGTTATTTTTTTTTCATGACAAAGAACTTTTCCAAAATGGTAGCAGGTAGACTGATTGTAGAACTATTAGCGATATATGCATGGACTAAGATGGCCATGTAACGTACGTATAACACGTTACATTTTTTTACGCTTTTTTATTTTTCTGACTACACCGAACAATAAAAGTTTTCGTTTGAAAAATTTTAAAATCTTATCCAATTATGATATTTTTGCACCATTTTACCAACAGAACCTTGATAATCACGAATATAAACGATTTATTTGTCCACTTCTCTTACTCTCGTATACGATGTGATACGGCTCTTCGTTACACTATAAATATACCATAATAGTCTACGACAGGTTGTTAGTTGCCATTTATGCTTAGCAAAAATTAAAATAAGTTCTTAGAGTATATCATTTCTTGAGGAGTGAGGTCTAATGGAATAGCGAGGAACTTTTCTAAAAACAGAATTTTTCGCCATTCCGTGTCTAAAAAACGACACTAACTAAAGGCAAACGTGCAATCTCAACAGTCAAATCTCAAACGTACGAGATTAAATGTTAGGATAACGTTAATAAACCAACGTTAATTTAAAAAAGAAAATATGAGATTCAAGGTTTGCGTTACAGCATCGTATGCGAAGTTCCTTAAAAATTAAAATGATGTGTACACAGAATACATAATGCTCAAAGTCTAGGTCACAGATAAAATATTGTTGCGACAGTGAACAGCAGGTTTATCGCACAGAGTATGTAATAACTGCTACTTAAACCAAATGTTAACGCCTTTTCATCTTCAGTAATTTAATTTTTTTATTCTGTAAGATGCTAGTGTCACGCTAATGTCGCTAATCGCTATTTTGTAGTGTCGTGATTTCAATTGGCATAGACGTTGTGGGGAATACCAAGTGGTATAGTGGTGATCGATGGCAGATTGAGTGTTTCCGCGTTACAATTAGTGGTGGGCTGCGGCTCCTGTACCTCCTGGTGACTCATCGAAGTCCCCTATACAGTTGTCACTATGGACACCGATGATGGTGAATCTTCGAGCAGCGGACCTATGTCTAGTTTGAATAGCCTATTTTCATTTACGAGTCCTGCAGTCAAAAAATTGTTAGGCTGGAAACAGGTAAAAAGTTAATTTTAAATGTATTCTTGTCTTAAAACTATCACCAAGCTTTCTAGTTTTCCTCGTAGCTTCTGTTAGATGGTATTCGTACTTATCGTATAGTGTATCGTATTTAAAAAGGTATGCAATTATAATTATTCATCACACCAGCAGTAATGTTTTAAAATGGCGAGATAAGTAAATAATTTGAAATTTACATATAACTGAATGTGGTGCAATATTTTGTTTTTAAATTTACGATTACATTACCCCCTTGTTTTCATGCATTCGAAAGATAAAGGTTTTCATCCATGTAGTTTTTACAGTCAAGTTTATGTATAAAAACAAATGTTATTATCTACATATCCTGAACATGTAAAAGTACTTCTAGATAGGTGGATAGCATGATAGAACTTGAATTATGTATTGCATGGGAGTCTGTCACTGTTCTTTCCTGAAGTTACTTATTTATATTATTGTTTTCTACTATTTATAAGACTGTTTATTATTTACTTCACAATTCAAGAGTTATGGTAATGACCGAAGTAGTATGAGTAGGTTACAAACTACACAGCTCATTTATACATAATATGGTTGCCAACAAGTGATAGGTAAAAGCTATTTTATAGATCTGGTCATCCTTCAGTTGTATATATAGATAATAAGGAGTTTGGATATGTCTAAAGATATGTTATGGCTTAATTAAAATAGGGAAAATAACCCTACGGCTTAGTATGAGGTCCAGGTTTAGGGTTTGAGACTGGTAGTCCAAAGAGGCTTTTCATGAACATAATAATTTCAAAGTTTTATTTGATAACATAAAACCAGAAAGTTATATAGAAGTAATCTATTATGTGTATTAGTATCCAATATAAAATGATCTGTCACTATTCTTGCTAAATGTCTCAGATACGGGTTCTTTGATATTCCTTATGTAGTTCTTCTCAGTCGGTGCACTCTTTACTGAGTGGTTATGGTTGTCTTTTACAATCTCTGGTCATTTTTCTTGCTAGCTTTATCTTGTTACATTTTGCCATGTTCAATACAATGGTGTTATCCCATCACTTATTGCATATACACCATTTACCAATCATGTAAAGTTCTAGGGACCTTGACTTTACTCTCATCTACAATGATGTAAAACTTATGCTATAGACCTTATTATAAACATTTAATATAAATTTAAAGAAAATATTGTATACAATGTATTTAGTCCAATTTAAAATTAATAGTCTCAAATCCAATATATGTGTGATAGTTATCAACATTTACTAGTCTCCGTTACAGTCTATACTAACTTAACTCAATAAATTTTTATATTTATTTATTCAGTTTATTGTATGTATTCCAAGTAATAAAAACAGTACACTATGTAAAAGGATCAAATACAATACAAAGGGCGGTCTTATCGCTATGTAGAGATTTCTTCCAGGCAACCCAAGGTCAATAAATAGAAAAAACAAAAGACAAGTAGAAGGGGTCGAGGTATACACAACACAAGTATAGGAAATATAACATTCAAACATATACTTACTTACTTATTATTATTATTACAACTATTTTCACACAAAAAAACATTCCATAATTACGATTCGTTGAGCGATGAAAGAAGAACAAAGTAACAAAAATTGAAAGTCTGACCTAAATCTGTTTTGGTACATTTTTATCTATCAAATATCAGCGAGAACTGAGTACTACGGTCGTTCATAGGAAATGAGTATACCGCGTGGGTCTTTCTAATTCCGTGTTATTATGTAGTCTAATAACCACGCCTACATGACAGTGCAAATATCCTAACAAAACATAAAGATCAATAACGTCATTGCGCAATTGTCCTATCGAAATGTAAAAGATCAATGACGTCATCATTTAAATTGTGTAGAGGCTTTCGTCATCTTTGCTTATTGTTACAAAGATAACTTTGAATTTTTTTAATGACTGTTGTTGTTATAATTGATATTTCTGGCTCGCTGGAAATCGAACCTAGTATGCTTTGAATGGCAGTATGGTATGGAAACCTTTGCATAGGTTGTTAAATTATGTTTGAATAATTTTATTTTTATTGCCGATTATTTTTTTTTTTATTTTATTTTTCTTGTCTGCCAGCGTAATATGTGTCTTATTGTGAGTGCTAGAGACCGTGCTGGAATACGTCTTTATTGACACTTTAGGACACAAATATGACAGTGACATACAAAATGATTTAGTAACATTGCCTACTTATAAACACGTGTTCGCTCTTCTCTGTGTAAACTTTTAGTATGCCAAATTTCAGTGGTACGTGCATGAAATATTCCTTGAAAAGGGAAAAATGTTTTCTTTTCACGTATTATTAGTATTAGTGATTTTAATATTATTTCTGTTCTGAGAGGAGCATTCCGTATTCAATCCACGGCTTCACTTCAAACTTTGAAACTCACTCATGTATATGATTGATTCATAAAAGAATAAATTGTGTAAACGCTCACACACACACTAGGCTTCTTTGTTGCTGGTAACATGAACACACACATGAGTGACTTCAAGCACACAAAACCGACAACAACATTAGATTAATAAGGTATGAGTGTGCAGAAAACAAATACAAGTAGCAGCATAAATATAAATGAAGAAAGAAAATACATTAAATTTCTCCACGTTTCCATGATACTGCAACAAATGCTAGTTTTAAAATAAGTTATAATATAATTATGTAATGTGTTGCTTTATAATGATGTTACTGTACACATCGGGGATGAAAATAATTATATTGTTTATCTACAGACTTTTAAGGGATAAAAGAATTGTATAGGTACATTTTCTAACAACAGTGATAGCCTAGAGGTTCGAACGTTGGTTTCCCGAACACGGGGGCGTTAGTTCGAGCCCTGCACGTACCTCTAATTATTTAAAAAAAATATGTGCGTGTATAACTTAAATATCACTTGCTTCGGTGAAGGAAAACATCGTGAGGAAACCTGCAAGAGTTCATAATGTTCTCAAATGTGTGAAGTCTGCCAATCCGCACTTGACCAGC
>DWPA01001908.1:0-17069 GCA_018251375.1 Calpodes ethlius
GCCCGTTTGGCCGAATGATCCAGAAATAGTCGGCAGGGCCAATGCTGCTGTAAATGACTTTATGGTTTCGGAGCCGACTCCGGTCATGGTAAAATCGAGTACAACGTGTGGAGTTTTTTTAGCCGTCAACATATCGTTGTATTTTCTGCAAACTGAAATGCAACACTTCATTGCTATGAACAAAATTACAGTTAATGACAGTTATCGTTACAAGTATTCGTTTGCAATAAAAATTCACAGTCATTAATCAAATATTGCTTACGCACGTTGATAGAAAAATTTAAACATTCAGTTGAATAGTGTGCGTTAATATTTATGGAGATATAATTACATACATAAATAGCTCATTACAATTAAACATGTTCACGGAACGGCTCAACTGTAACAAAGATACGAAGAAAAATATCTGCTATCAAACATCGTTCCGCGTGCCCGGATCGAACCCAGTACTACTCATAATTGGTGGATTCGATTAACTAAATTAGACTATAATTCCCGTTATTATTCGTTTATGAGTTTTCTATTGGTTATTAATATTACCATTTTCGAGGAATTCCTTCGCATCAGTTCGATTTCCTACGACGATGACAGGGTCCACAGCAAGACCCAAACTAGGGTTCCGTCTCACAAACTCCTTCGCTACCTCAAAGGATCTTTCGGCCAAAGCATTATTCTCCTCATTTATCAATACTAAAAGAAAAAAAATCGTTAAGAAAATAATATCACTCCAGTCTACTTCTACCTTAATACTTACACACGTTGATGTTTTGAGTTGTTTGCGAAACCGATAAGCCTGTTAGCGACAGTAGCAACTGAACGAAGAGTAAGAACCTTATATCTTTATCAGTATCGGCGTAACCAGACATTTCAGTGATATATAACGGTATCCCGCGGTTCTCGTTCAGCGCCCATCTACCACTGACTCACGGCGGGAGCTCATCGGCACGTGTGGTGTTTACTGTCTAGTATCCAAGGAGACGCCCGGCCTTGGCCCGCCCTAGCCCACATCAAATTAATGTATTACCGTCGCTGTGTACACGTACGACCCAATACTTTAATAATCATCATAGGACTGAAACCATCGATCAATGTCGTTGTACTACTTGGTAATACATTTATTAACGATCTAATGTACGAGTATATGCCCATACAACTTTTACTCCTGTAAGTGACGAATTTTCCTTTTTTTCATTGTTCTCTGTTTCATCTTTCTAGGTCCAGTATAGTATAGGTTGCATATTGTCTGTCGGTAAGTTAGCGTCTGATAAATTGTTTTAGTATGAGGTCTTACCGTAAATTTTTCCTTTGAATTAAAGCAAGCAATGGTTTTCAAATAAGTACGACAATATTGTTTGGACTATTTTATTGCCAGAAACGTTTTACAAACACTAAACTCCACAGACGAGCAGTGTTAAAACTGTACATACTACTAAACGCTAATACTAAAGTACTCTCCGAATCAGTTTGAAAAAATTTAAGTCAAGTAATTAGAAAAAGTTAGTCAAAATCTTATAATCATCCCTCACTCAGAACACAAGTGTTACATTTCGTAATAACATGAAGATTCGTATCCACAAGGATTATCTTACAATCGACGTTTGTATTCTATCACATTTAAATAAGAAGGAAAATAAATTAGAAAAAATATGGATAAGAAAAATAGAAGTCCCATAGAATTACAAAATAGCACACGCAGAATTAGTATGTCAATATGAACTATCACCTTATTTGTCAACTTTGAACTTTAAATTTCAATCTTAAAATTAGTTTTACAATGTGAACTCTCGTTGAGAACGATCCATAGTAAACACTAACCGTGTCCGCACTACGAGGCTTGCGTTCACAATGCAATCCGTAACCAAGTCAAAGGAATGTTTAAATGGTTAAGTAATAATGCCTATGAAATATATAAATGTGCGACATTTAATGCTAACTTAAATTTTAATTTACAACTGAATTAATTATCTAAACACTTTAATTAACCTTAGTTTACCTAAAAATCCTTGTATTCGGAAGCTGTCATATAAATCGCGTCGTTCACAGAACGGATCGTGAATCGATTTTCACCTGGGTGAATCACTTTGGCAGTACTCTACTGGCGGAATTGTCGGACTCCGATGCGTGTAACATCAATTCGATAACCCATCTACAATACAAGTCTGCTGAAATAGACACTGATACACAAAAACAGCATTCGACACCAAATCCAACTTGCATTCGATCAGTTCACTGCGATGCACATCTCAGATGTGACTGACAGTTATATTAAATTTACACTTCACAGGTACTTTTCAGGTAGTTGAATACACAATGTATTATAAACCTAAAGTTAGCGGTCCCAATAGGGCCCAACTCGTACAAAATTGCAATATTGTATAAAAACTATGGTTTTGGCAGTATTGAAAAGTGTATATAAAAATTGGGATATGTTTTGGAGAGTTGAACCCTAATGAACAGATGCATTGCAGTAAACCAAGCTGACAATGAGGAGGTTTAGGCTGCAGCCTCTTCAGCCTCCGCAGGGGCCTCATCTGCTACCTTGGCTTTCTTCTCTGTGGTCTTTTCTTCCACATCGCCATTATCCGCCGCAGCTGATTTCCTCTTTACTGCTGACTTTTCTGTAATAATTACAAACACAAATAAGTAAATTGTTTGAGGATAATATATTTATATTGCTAAATGTAAATTGATTAAATTTAATGTATAACTAGTGCTACAATAATGAAAAACTTGGATCACTTTGAAATAAACACCTATGCATTACACAATTACGGATATTATACCGGAACTTAAATTGTTGGATTTAGACCGTTGCATACTAACCTGTGGCATCACCGTTCTCGCTGGCATCATTGCTCTCATCTTCATCTTTACTGTCACCATTCTCTGCAGGAGTGTCCTCTTCTGCAGCATCAGCGTCTCCATCACCATTTTCCTCTTTGCCATTGGTCTCTGGTGCCTCTGCGACCTTTTTGGCTGGTGACTTCTTGACTGGTGATTCCTTTGCCTCCGTCGAGGTAACTTCCTCGGTTACGGTGGTTTCTCTGTAATTAAAATAATTATAGTCAGTGAAACATTCTGATTTTTTTTTTACAATTGTAACATAACAGACGCGAAATAAAAATGGTATCAATATTATCAGAAGTTATTTTCAAAATCAGATAAATATATAATCAAGTACAGATATTGATAGTGTTATCTGCCTGTCAATATCTGATTGGTTTTTGTCGAAACCTGTCAGTAACGATGAATCGGTTCAATGACCTTATTAAACAACAAGCGATGTTTCACCATTCTAAGTATGCAGAAACCCGTAACCATAACGTAAACGGTTAATATACATCGTACATTAATTATACATGTAACCTTTAAGGCGATTGCAACGAAAATCCTTGTTATGTAGGTAACCGACGTCATAAAGTATAACATTGAATCTCAAGTTTCAACTGTTTATCCTCTTACTTCCAGTTATAGGTTAGGTACCTAACGATACTGTTTACGTGTGAATGTATCAAGAATAACAACCTACCTAATGTGCAGTGCTCATATAGTTTATGTGAAATCCGTAGAAATGAACCATATGCCATTGTATTTACGACATCGTTTAGATCGCGGATTGTACAGCACCGAGAGCATGTTCGGCGTTTTAGTGCGATAACCACAGGTGGGTACAACAGCGAACAAGTGAGACGATAGAAAAGGAAGTGTGGCGGAACAAAAACAAACTGTTGTCGTTGCGCAAGGTTGCATGTGGGAAAGCGGTTGCGAGGAAATCGAACGTAATCAACACTGAATGAATACGTTACTCGCTCCAGTAGATCGCCTCGAGAAGCGGACTCGAAAGAGTTTTAAAAATAACTAATGACAACACGCGGCCCTCGCGATAACGTAACCACCGCTGCTACACCGATGCAGAGTTGCAAAACTTCGGCCGCAGCGAATTTGAAACGAGCGCGCGCCGGTGACGCTACCGCGCCGGCACGCCGCGCAGCCAGCGCCATCTTGATTCTTGAACAAGCGGCCCGCGCCCGCCAGCGTGCTTTCAATTTCCTCCTCACAAAACACATCTAGACTTTTTCAAACAACACATACACCATCCAGATGTATTAATTCACAATTTAAACACGACGCACTAACCCTCCGCTATATAATAACTGCGCAATGACTAGCTAACCGTGGCAGGTACTTTCCCGCGTGTAATCTGGCGGCGTCTATAGTACATCAATAACCTTCATAAAGCTAATAATACGCTTATTGACCCTAATAAAGTTGGAGCAACCCATGACACGATTAACACATATCACAAAAAATTCACTGAAATGATAAAACCGCGTAAAACATAAAAAAGGAAGCCATTTTGGTCACGTTTGCGAAACCGCCAAAACTATACAAACTGCAAACTAGTTGACAATGTCAAAAAAACTAAAAAAAACTTACTTGTTTTCAACTGCTGCGTCAGCCATTGTTTTAATTAATTCAAAGAGAACTTTAAATTAGAATGTAATCTCCACTGCACGTGCTACGCACTACGAGATAAACTGTTCACTGCACAAACACCGGCGACCAAATGAAGGAGGAAGAAAGAAAAAAACATGGTCGGAACCGTCGGAACGTTTCGCGGTATAGCGCGTTTACAATGAAGTTCTCGCAACAACTTCACGTAGAGAAATAGCCATATTGAGAAGACGTACGTGTGAAAGAGATAAATACAAGTTCACATTCATCTTGAAACAACCTTGAATTTCTATATAGGCGGCAGGGAATAATCTACCTTGCTCTGTCCTGTTTCAAAACATAATCGTTAAAATGCTCAACGCGCAGGAAATACCAAATGAAATGAGTTTTTATGTTATTATTTTATATTAATACCATTTTCTTATATTTTTATAAAAACTAACATTAATATTTTATTTCATTAGCCACTAAGTTATCTTTCAATCCGGAATAACCTTATTGACCTCTTCAGTCTTCTCAAAGCTTACTAAAGGAATTAGGTTCCTACCTATCTATTTTACACGTGGCAAATATAATATGAAAAGGTTAAATAGATATAGGTAACTAGATTAATTATATTTCACCTAGACACAATTTCCCTTGTAAGATTGACCTGTTAATTTATTTTAAAACTTTGGCAATCTTAAATTAATCGATACATTTTTAATACGTCTAATATTTATAATTATAGAGATTATTACTATTTCACGTAGATAATAATTCAGAACTTACGTATAGTTTCTTTATGTAAAAACATATCTAGGCTTTTATTTATATTTTATTGTATTCTGACAACATCACCTTATAATTTATAATACTTATTCCATATTAATTCTCCGACGGACAAAGAAAATGTTTTCCTAATGAAATAAACTGTTCATGAACTACTACGACAAACGTCCGTGAATTTCAAACCTGTGGAGGTTTTGGAGGTCATTGCCCCATTGTCTCAGTCACATAAAATTTTAAACTTCGAGTTTATTTGCACCAACCATATCATTATTGTTAAATATTAGTCACTTCATGACGAAATTATGTAGGTATCGTACCATTTCTACCCGCCTGGGTAAGAACTTTTGTTAATAATTATTTTTCATAGAGTGTATCGGCTAAAAATAAAGTTAATTTGCCATGCGCATGAGTTTATTTTCCGCTAGCATGATTTTGCTTCACCTCTCGAGCCAGAAAACCATCAGGCCTTAGCTGGGTTGGGGACATTGCGGTCCTTGACATGATGCTCAGCAATTCCAGACCTTATTTCAATGTGTTAAAGTATAACAGATATTTTAAATTGCATGTGTAACGCGGTTCGGGTATAGGTCATTGGCTTTTGAAAGAAATCTTGGCACTAGTTGAAGATTTCGTCAGAATATGAATTCGTTAACCAGAACAATCGATGCTTGGATGCGCCTTTGACTTTGCCAGATTCAATGTTACGCTTCAGATGCATACTTACAAAGACGCAATCAATACCTTAAAAAGAAAAAATATTTACCCTATTTTAACTTTTGATCAGATTCAAATATCGACTCAAGCCAAATCTATCGGTCCTTCTCTACTAGTCAAGGAGTAAAAGAGAACGAACTATATCATTATTGATATCTACTTTGTACCATATGTCATACTTTTTAAGCCATAACTCGGGTGGAAAATCAGCTTATGACACGTTGTTTTAACTGAATCATCCGCCATATCTACATGAGCACGCTAAACTCAAAATCCGGCCAAGAGTAAGTCGAGGTTGAATAGGGTTCCGTATTAAGTTGTGACACTATTCATATGTGAAAGTTTTCCTTTAAAATTCCTCATATCACATATCTACCTACTACTTTCGTCATTTTTTCACATGGGAAATATTGAACTGGCAAAGAGCGGAAAGGGCGAGGGAGGAGACATTTTATTCTAACGAAAATTAGTAGTTTCAACCCCAATATTTCACTAACGGATCCCTGAATCGAAAATCAGTTTTAAGTAGTTATAATATTGTTGAAAGACCTTTTTAGAAACCTCATATTGTGAGGTTGACGAGGAAAGAAATTTTCTCCACTTTATGTCTAGACTTTTTTAAAAGCTTAAATCTTTAAACCACCACTTTGTCGTCATCCCTATTCCTACGCCAAATAACAGTTTTTTAGTACCTACTAACAATATTTATGAGGGTTATACTGAGAACGAACGAATGAACATGATGAAAAAGTTCAATTTTGACTACGGAACCTTAAAAATATCTTTTTCACGATTAGACGGTGAGTGGTGATTCATTGGGAATTTTTCATTACGGTTTAACGTAAATTTGTTGGATTATCATAATATTAGCATTGGCGTAACGATGGTTGTTGAAGATGTTGGGAAAAGTAATATCGACTGGGCTTAATGATGTACGCCGTGTTCATCATCACAATCCATAACTATACCACTGGATTTGTGAGGGCACAGACTATACCATGCTGACCAAGTGTGAAACTATAGATTGGCCCACTTCACACACCTTTGAAAGCATTATAGAGAATTTAGATGTAAATACTTACCTAGGTATTTCATTAATTAATTTAGGAAGCTTAAATTCCTAATATAAAGTAAAT
Source organism: Calpodes ethlius (assembly GCA_018251375.1). Classification (NCBI taxonomy): domain Eukaryota; kingdom Metazoa; phylum Arthropoda; class Insecta; order Lepidoptera; family Hesperiidae; genus Calpodes; species Calpodes ethlius. Next base: position 7,077 of record DWPA01001908.1, read on the forward strand.
CGGATGTAATTTATTTTTATACTTACCTAATCTCATAAAGTGGATTAAATAATAGGATTATAGGATACTTTTTATCGTGGGAATTTGATCTGTTTCCGCCAAGTTCAGTCCGTTCAGTATCCTGTTAACAGATTATTAAGTAATATTTAGATTGATTTTATGCATCTGTTATATTTGAAAATCGTATCCCATTCACGGGCATAATCTAGGAGAAGCTACGAAAATTAATTATCTACAAAATTTCATTAGAGGCAAATTTTGACGATCTCTTTTCTACGTACCTGTATAATGCATACCTATTCCAAAAGAGCCTAAATAAAATAATTATTGCGTTACTTTTTTAATTGAAACTCATTAATAACAAGGTGTCTGCAACCTATGTTGCTATGTGTAGACACAAGCAAGGTTATGTCTACGAAACGATGACGCTTGAAGGTGGCACAGATTAAATAAGGTGTAGTTGGTTAAGTAAATCTTATAAGGCTTAACGTAAACTGTTCATTATAAGTATGTAGATCAATGTAATGTAAATATTAAGACAAGCCATGACAAACTAGTATAAAAATATTTCGATACATTAAGTTGTTATTAGTCTACTTTGGAATACATGTTGAAACTATAAATAAAATAGTTTCTTGTTCCAGTGATCGACAACGTAGCACATTCCTAGTTATCTACATATCATACGCATTCGCCGAAACATTACAATGCAGCTTATGAGCGTAATTATAAGTAGTACTGACAAATCACTATCTTTTCTGTTTTTCTTTACGTCTATGTCATAATATTGGGTTTGGTTGTTGTGAGGAAGACAAGAGCAAAACGTGTGAGTTAGTTAGTTAAATTGTAACTGATATATCGGGTATGTAAATCGGCGTTCATTATAGGATTTAAGGTCATCACATTTGAGAAAAGCTACACCTCGTTTTACTATTTTCAACAAAGGCATTGAATGGATCGGACATGTTTATATTTTTGGCGGGAAACAGCAAATAATTATAAGAGTGAAATAAAGAAAAAATGTTTCAAAAGAACTCATTCACAAGTTTATTTCTCTTATACTACTTAGGATATTTCAGTTTTTAAAACAATACAATCGTAATACAGTAATAAATAGTTATACATTATTCATTGAAATAACGCAGACGCCATTTTACTTCGCATGAATATTCTTTCGAACACCATGCACCATAGATAGAGACAGAAGTGGCAAAACTATCGGCGGTCCGAATATGGTTATTCATCATAAGTATATAATTGGTGTAAAGAATTATTAACTTAAGAATTATTAAAAATATACTATACTAATTGATAAACTCAATACAATTCTATACTTTAAACAAGCAAAACGTATATATTATATTTATGTAACTGGTTTCTCCAAAATGGCTGCCAATTTGTAGTATTTTTTTCTATGTAAATATTCATTCAAAATTAAAAAATATCTAGATATATTTGATCCCCGTAGTAATCTGTTTTCTAGTAAAACCACTTATATTTTTACATTTACATTGTCAGTGGTGATAAAAAGGCTTTATTATTCAATTAACTTTAACAATGTAAGCTGTTCAAAATCGGATGGCGCTGATTTACACAGTATTAATTATTCACATTATTTTATCGAAAAACTCAGGTGAAAATTCCTGAAAAATATTTACCTAAGAAGTGTAGGAAAATGACTGCTTAAAATGTATTTAATCACTAGTTATAATGTTATTACTATGATGGCAGGTGGCGCGACAGGCGGTCGCTGTTCGTGGCCTCAGCGCAAGAATAAATAAGAACAGAAATCATTGTTAAATGCCGTCAAAAACCATAGCCACAGCTTTGAAAAAGCTGTAATTAAAAATGTCCTCATTACATCGTAATATAGCTGCTTTTTAAAATAGCGGTTTATTATGTGACAAGTAAAATATATTTATTTTTTGTAAATAGCTGAGCGTGCAACATGACGGCATAATGGGTGCTGTAAAGGTATCAGAAGCCGACAAGTATTATCTATTCGTGGATCCCACCTGCTAGCTACCACACTTTTCCTTGACGCAAACGCTTTAACACCTGTGTTAATCTAGTTCTTCCCTTTTTCTTTTAAATTGTTTGGCTGGCAAAGCATCGCTGATGTCCTAGTTGTTGGCAATGTCAATGAGCGGCTATAGCCGCTTACCATAAGGTAAATAGTCAGTCTGTGTCGGCTTTTTAATGTTGAAAAGACTTCTTATTTTCGTCAATCAAGCCAATTGAGATAATTACCATATTCGAATAATTATAAAAATTAACCTATCAAAGCCCACTTTAGAAAATTGTTATTGTCAGTAGTGGATTTCCAAAGGCTGATGGATGAAAAAGGTATATTTCTTTTACAGATAACTCCGTTCAAACATACAAGCTCTGCAATACTTGTCGACTAAGATTAAATGTAATAAACTTATATTAGTTGGTAATAAATACTCTTCTTCAGGAATTCTAACAAGTTATAAATGTTTGTCATTCTTTATTTACAGAAAAATTACAATAACTGACCTAAGTGCGCTGTTATTACGTAAAATCTCATAGGAATATTAATATTTTCTATTACTAATAATTCCCTTGAGTGCTTTAAGTCCGAAAAAGTAAGTAGCAATCGTAACCTTGAAGGATTTTAATACGCGTAATATCGTTCTACACTTATTTATTCTTTGGCCCGAGCTTCGAAAGAGACGATGAATGCTTTGTACTCGGGTATTGTATGCGTTTGTCTCTTTCATTCAAAAGGAAGGCGAGAAATGTTAATACATTTTGTTGTTCATAGTCATTTCCATTTTACGACCTTTTGAGTAGTTTGCGACGGTATGTTGTGAGTTCAGCGATTTGCACATAATACTTACCCAACTAATTACGTGACGTAGAACTTACAGTGAGAACTGTTACTAGGGATTTGAATAATAGGTACACAGAACAGGTATGTACTTGTATTCATTACAGTATCGATATTATAGTAATAGGAATAATAGGTATTAAAACTTAAAATCCATTTGATGCCGCAACCATAGATTATACACGTTTCCTATAAAAAAATAAATATATAGGAATAAAACATGTTTGTAACTAATTAAACATTAACAAACAGGTGCTTAGCTGTTTTTTAGCCCAAAAAGGCGCTGTCCGCGTAAAGTTGTAAGGACCGTTAGGTAAAAAGTACATTCCAGAAAAAAAACAAAAACGCGGCCAATGTTCCATTATGTATCTATTCGAACTGGTGGACCATTACGTATAAATATTTCCTTTGCTTTTATCGCTTTTTAACTAGCGCACCCCACCACACTGTTAAAGAAAATTAGTGTTCAAAGTTACCGAAATCAATTTTAATTACCTATTTGCTATCAACTACCTAACGTGCGTGTTTTAGTGCTTTTAGTAATCCGTTTTCGTTACCGCGAAGTGACTCAACCAAGGTAACAATGTACAAATAAATTTAGCACACGGAGCAGAATTTGCTCCAAAATACAGCCTATAAGGAAGCCCTTAGTAACTATTTAATGCCGAGTGGCAATTCTTCATTTTACGTTGCTTCCTGATTGATCGAATACTCTCTCTGTATTGGATAAAGCTCTTATACCAATGTTATGGAATATTATTTTGAAATTCTATACTTCGATGCCCCCGACGAAAAAAGCGGTAATGTGCTATTACTAACTTTTCATGTTATGTATGTATGTTGGGATCTACAACTTGTAATACATCTATGCAATTTGGCCCTAATGTATTTTATTATTATTTTCGAAGTTACGATTCACGTTGATGTTTTTGGAAACGCTTTTTTCTATAGAATTATTCACAAAGAATGTTTTTCTTTTTCCCGGAAAAGTTTTAATTTTACAGTTACCGCTTTAGTCGACGGGGGCATCGAAATATAGATTTTTTTCTATACACATTTTAATTTGATAATAGAATTCCTTTGCTTAGTGATAACTAAACTGGCTTGTTACGAATTAGTAAATTCAACCAAGCGACTAGTTAAATGATGGTCAATGGACATCCTACATTCACTTTTCCGTACTTCGTCCCTCTCAGTCATTGTTCACCTCAACACATTACAGTTTGAAAACTCAGTTCTCTTTTTATTTTATACCCAATATTATACTAAATTGTATGTATTATTAAAAGATTCTTATGATTAGAGGATAGATAAGTTTGTACGTAATCTACAATAAAGGTAAAAAAAAACACAATTAAGTAAAAAAAAAATCTAAGTTAAAAAAATGGTCTCCTATAAAATTGTGTTTTTTAATAAAACACGCACTGAAGCAAAGAAGCGGCGTTATTTTGTAGCACACGGGCATGCGCAATGCAAAACGCAACCTGAGGTGCGGGGGGAGCGTACTCTGAGCGTGTGTGCCTCTGTCGTAATAAAACATTCACGCATGTGTGCTAAATTTACATGTTATACCAAGAGTGTTTCTGCGCCCTAAAGATAAAACCTGTCAATTTCTGTCACAGATACAAAATATAAAAGTATATTTTGGGTACCTCATTTTTTAAATAGTTAATCTGATCGTTTCTTTTTTGTATAGATGTTATCTTTAGCGAGCGATAGATCACTGTGGTGATAAAATTTCATGGATGAAAGTGTAGATATTTCACTATGAGAACTCATAGTATTGTTTGTGGTTACGGAAGTGAATCTCTAAGAAAGGTATAAGATACTTATTCTAACTTAATTATCCTATTTGATTTATTTTCCAACGCTTTTTTATCTGTGGAATCTCAGTTTTAAATATATGGATAGCTGTCATCAGATTACGGGGTCATCGTATTTTGGCTATCATCATATTTATTTATAACAAATATACAGAAATTATCGAACATTATTAAAAAAACTCCAACATCATATTAATATGCTAATTTTATTATCCTGAGCATAAATTGAACTTAAATTTATTCACGGTATATTTAATCCTAACATGCACCTATCAAATTGCTTATTATACCAGTTTTTCCTACAGCTAATAAAGTAAAATAAGCTAGAATTAATCTACAATGGAATTAATTAATTCATGGTAATTTACGTAATTGTAATCAAATACATATTTAAATTTGAATTAAATTGGATAGCTACCTATTGTATCAGGAGATATAATTTAAATGTAGTCGAATATTAATTAAATGCCGAGAATAACAATCTTACTGAAATTCATCTAGAAATGTAAGTTCATCAAAAAATATGATACCACAGAGTAATTTAAAGTATGAGTGTATGTACTTAAGAAGAAGAAGAAATTATTACCTTGTCATTAATAAAGTAAATCTATTTAACTAACACTGGACAGAGGGCTTGGTTGCCAAGGTTTGAAGATAGTGTTTCAATGGACGCATGGAGATATATTCCTTCAAGTAAAATGACTTAAATCTCTCTTCAAGTCACTCGGGAAGCTACGATATGAATTCTAATTCCAGATAACTAAACAGAACCTCTAGGTATCTTTCGAAAAAAAGAGGAAGGGATATAAAAAAAACTTTATTTACCAATTAAAGGTATTATTTTTACGAAGTAAGTGCTTTTAGTATGATGGAAATTCTTTTTTATATAAAAAGGATAAGCATTATTTATTAATTATAGACCTTTTATGTAGTTATAATTGCTTATTGCATACTTATAGTAATGATAAATAATAATAATGGTTTTGTGTGAAACTATACCTAAATATTAGACTTAACAGATCATTAACTAGTAGGTACATTTAATGTTACGGTATTCATCCTAATAAATACTCGTATCGTGTAATAAGTAGATATTTAACATCTAATGTGAATTGCCTACTAAGGTTAGACGACAAAAGAATCGTGAGTAGGTAGTAAGGTTGTAAATTATTGTACCTACACTATCTACTATCTGCAGACTACGCACCTTTCTACACACAGGTAGTACACAATATACACATAGCTATGGTTATGTATCTATTTTCTGCACAACCACAATGTGCACATGCCACGGTTCAGCGGCACGACACACACACGTAATAAATTAAATAGCGCTGAGCAAAGTGCTGCCATCTAGAAGTATTTCTTGGAATAAATTAAAAGGGTTGCCATATTTTCGTCTTGTCTGCTAAAATGGTAGATATTTTTTATTTTATAAAACCGGAATTGATAGAAGTAAATTAAACCTATTTTTACGGTGCTTTAAAAAGGGTCAATGAAATTGAGTCAACTTGATAAAAAATGCAAGTCTACCAAACTTTTTGTATATTGAATGATTTAATTTTGTTATTTGCTATTTATCAAATTAAACGGCTATCATTATATTATTTACATTATAAAAGTTTTTTATAATATTTTTATGTATTACATTATAAAAGTTTCTTATTATAGTTTGATTGTTGAGGCCCACATATTCTAAAGAAATATATGTCTATAGATGACAAAGAAGCAGACCTGCATAGACATCCGGTTCAAAACCAAAGACGACGTTGTGTTAACTAAAAAAGATAATGAACTTAGTTTTACTGCCTCTCTAACAGTGCACCAGAAATACAAAATAATTTTGCGGTTGAATTCAAATAAAACATTTTTTGTAGGCAAAATCAAAGTATCCGAGTACTATAAAGATTAAGCTCGGTGATAAAAAGCTAATTTCAATATCAAGGAACCAAAGTTGTTACCTGTTCTGTTAGGATTGCAAATAGGATAAATGGATAGATGATGCACGACTAGCAAGGCAGATTGGCTTAATCTCAAGAAGAATCTTAAGTAGAGAAAAAAATCTGATATTTATAGCTACTATAAAAAAATCATCAGAATAGGCTTTCTGAAATGTATTTGTTTTTCGTGCCAGTGGAAAAAATATAACATCATACAGTTGTCTATGTTACGTTTCACAGCAACCAGGAACCATTAATAATTTGTCTCGAGAACCAATATAGTTTATATAATTTCTCAAGACAAGTGGTTATGAGACTACTTGCAATGGCAATTGACGATTGGTAGAACTTCCTCGATTTAGATTCGGCTTGAGTTTTACTTTTTTTATTTTCATTTCGAATGGAATAAGGTCTAAGGTATGTTTTTAAATATATATTATGTCGATTATTTGTATTAACCATTTTTCAGTAACATCGGGAGTTCTTTAATTGCTTTTATTTTAATGTTTTAAAATCATATTTACTATTTATTTTACTTCTTAATTTTAAATACAAAAATAAGCTGAGTTATTAATAATTAAAATACACAACCTACATTCTTAATTTAAATGATGTATTAGAAAGTTAAAGTAGACGTTAATTATTAAATATTTTTACAGATTTTTTTGTGCCGGTGTTGGTAGATTTTTTCATAAATAGTATTTTTTTATCCCGTAACTTGGCAACATTGTTTCAATTGACCGCCGCCACCCGTGAGCAAATCGCTCTCGCTCGCTCGATCTCGCTTTCATGATCGAGTCCGGTACTGGAAGCCATTTTATTTTTGTGAATGTGACAAAATAATTTTTCGGAATATCTCGTATTCGGACTTACCGTTTCAATGTGTGCCTGCGTCGAGTGTCTTTTGTGACGTGTGTTCGTGCTCACAAAATAGAGAATGTACGCGTTCCAAATCGGTTTATGGTGACCTGCCCGTTTCTTACGCGGTCGCAAAGGCAGGCATCGATTAGTGCAACAAGGCAGCCTTTAATAACGGCGAATCGGGGCCCTGGAATAGGTAGTGGTGTGAGCCATGGGCAACAATGCTGCCACCGCGAACAAAAAGGTGGACGCCGCCGAAAGCGTCAAGGAATTCCTTGATCAGGCGAAGGAGGATTTCGAGGAGAAATGGAAGAAGAATCCTACCAACACCGCCGGATTGAACGATTTCGAGCGGATAAAAACGCTCGGGACGGGCTCGTTCGGGCGAGTCATGATAGTACAACATAAACCGACCAAGGAATATTACGCCATGAAAATATTAGATAAACAAAAAGTAGTCAAGCTAAAACAGGTGGAGCATACGCTGAACGAAAAGCGGATATTGCAGGCGATTAACTTCCCTTTCCTGGTGAGCTTGAAGTTCCACTTCAAGGACAATTCGAACTTGTACATGGTGCTGGAGTACGTTCCTGGTGGTGAAATGTTCTCCCACTTGCGTAAAGTGGGTCGGTTTTCGGAGCCCCATTCGCGTTTCTACGCGGCGCAGATCGTGCTCGCATTCGAGTATCTACACTACCTGGACCTCATATACCGGGACTTGAAACCCGAGAACCTGCTGATCGATTCGCAGGGGTACCTCAAAGTGACCGACTTCGGCTTCGCGAAGCGCGTCAAGGGTCGTACGTGGACGCTGTGCGGTACCCCTGAGTACCTGGCCCCGGAAATTATTCTTTCGAAGGGATACAATAAGGCCGTAGACTGGTGGGCTCTGGGAGTCCTAGTTTACGAAATGGCGGCAGGATATCCGCCCTTCTTCGCGGACCAGCCGATCCAGATTTACGAGAAGATCGTATCGGGCAAGGTGCGCTTCCCGTCTCACTTCGGCTCCGATCTGAAGGACCTCCTTCGCAACCTGCTGCAGGTGGACCTGACGAAGCGGTACGGCAACCTGAAAGCGGGCGTGAACGATATCAAGGGTCACAAATGGTTCGCCAGCACCGATTGGATCGCGGTGTTCCAGAAGAAAATCGAGGCTCCGTTCATCCCGCGCTGCAAGGGTCCCGGGGACACGAGCAACTTCGACGACTACGAGGAAGAGGCGCTGCGCATCTCCTCGACCGAGAAATGCGCTAAGGAGTTCGCCGAGTTCTGAGCTCGCGAATGGAGCCTGCGCCAGTATGTGTATCGTCGTCGTCTAGTGAATCTTCCATGACCGTGTTGGTAACGTGAAAGTGAGTCTTACCAAGCAGCGTAGGGTATGAGAGACGTTGAATCGGCCCGAGCTGCGCTAGGTACCGTCGGGTGGAGGTAGTGGAACTGATTTCCGATATTTCGGTGGCGTTCATTTGCTTAGTGCCCTCGGAGTCGTCAGCGACTCTGGCTCTGTCCGGTGATATCCCGAGTGTTATGCCCTGTGCGTAGCTGCGAGTGGAGTTTGCTGTCAGTACTATGTGTTTATTTACAGTTCATGGTAGAATGCCTTTGATCGGACGTGGTAAGCTTTATTATGTATTTTCTATTGTTTTTATGGAAATGCAAGTTGTATATTTAAAATGGTTATATCTCTTTGCTTTAAGATTAACTTGTTCACAAGTGAATTTCTGAATTATATTAATGAACACATCACTTTAGCCATGGTTCTAGATTCAATCACTAATTTAGTCAGGTATTGAATTGAATTTCTTAATATGTGTTAGTTAATGTGTCGAAGGAATGTTATTATTATGTATAGTTTTAATTATTTGACATTTTTGTTATTGGTTTTATTTGAAATTATATTGTTAAATCAGTTGATATTGTAATTAGGGAGTCACCTGTACTATGTACTACATGAAAATATTAAGAGATTAATTTATTACATTTCACTGTAGTTGTGTTCAAATGTGCAATTCAAAGTGTTTGTGATCTGATGTAAGGATTTGTTTGGGTTTTAAGTGTAATTTGTATAGTTCCTTATTTTGTAGGTTTATTTACTATTATTTAAAGTGAACATGAGACGCCAGGTGTAAACAGGAATCGTGATTAGCTCTTATTGTTAGCATCAGTTATTTAAAAGCAATAATCTTCAGAGCATTCTTCTGATGTGTTCCACATAGTTAAGGCATTGTTTGATACATTCATACATACACGCATACCGCTTGCTTATAAAATGTGTGTTTGTGTGTATGATAATGAAAATGTCCTTGATTTATCATTAACAAATGACTTTGGGGAGATCATAAATTTCATTATATTAGGTATGTGTTAGTGAATAGAATCAATACTTTATTGAAGTAGCACAAATTGATCAATGAGAGAAATATTTATTAAAACATTGCTTTAATTATTGGAATATGTTGAAAACTTTCTAGTAGTAAAGTCTTATGCCGGTTTGGCGTTATCTTGTCATAGAGAC
>DWPA01001909.1:0-17068 GCA_018251375.1 Calpodes ethlius
AGATATTTCACTTTTATTAGATACATACAACTTTTCTCTGTGTTCAAGAATTTTAGGTTGTGAGCTTTGAAGCTTGTAAAAAAGAAAATGACGTAGGTCTATATTTATTCGCATCGTTATTTTATTGCTTATGTGCCTAATACTCATATTAACTGCAAAATAAATATGAATTTTTGGCTTGTTTGCTAATGTACGTGAAGTTCAAAGAAAAAAAATACATCAATCTGTTATGACAATGTTCTAAAACGTAATTTGTTTTTGTTCTGTGAAGTATAACATTTTTTATAAACCTTTTAAAAACGACAGAAAACTTTGAATTTATATTATAAAGCAAGTGTTACGGGGCGAAACTAGCAACACTGTTCATGCCTCCTTATAGGCTATTAGACGGAGTTCCTTTTAAGACGCCATACTTGACGCAGCTTAGGCGCTCGTTTGAAGTTACTCACACCTTTTTCACGTTAGAAAGAACCCGGTAGGTACGTGCTTCATACATTGTGTTCTGTCTCATACGTCAACTGCGCGCAGCTAAACTTTTGAAAGCTCCGTTTTACGAGGAGAGAGTGTGTTAAAGAAATGAGCAAGAGAAGTATGACGGTAGTCAGAACTTTTAGGATTTTGATGTTCCTGAGTGCGTGAGTTAGGAAATTCTAAGCTATATTTAACATACAACTCCAAAATAAACTACTACTTCGTTTCTTATCTTCTTTAATTTATGAATACATAGATGTATCTAAAATAAAAAGTATTGATAACTAAGTATGTGGTGTCCATTAAGATGGGTATGGATCTCTCATTACAATGTATTGTTTATTTATGATACAATTTAAAATCTTGCCTGAATTTTCTTTTGTAACTTATAATTATAGCTATTATTAATATCCGTTTTTGGAAAATTTGGGGTTTCGTCTTGTTCGAATCGTTCATAAACATTGCTTTCTTATATACACACGTACGTAGCTGGAACAAATTTAAAAAATGCGTAAAGTTTCCAACACAGTCAACCCTTCGTCGAAGGGAAAAGAAAGGTGTGTTTTATCTATGAATGCGGGAATAATGGCTTTGTCAACACGTAACTCTACGCCGGTGAATTGAATAACAGCAGCCCGCGGCCGCGCACCATAAATATGTATTTTATAATTGGATATCTCGGGCCTCGGCATCGGCACTCGGGGTGCTTCTGAATACGGACATTGTTTATTTTCACGCAACCGTCTATGGTAACTTAATGTGAAATTAAGCGAGTTTAATATATTGAGCAGTCATGAATTAAGGTTTACGAAAGTGTAAGAAATTATTAAACTACATTAAAAACCCCTAAAATGTATTATTGAAAACCCAAAATTTTAATTTAAACCTGATTGCCCCAGCCGGGGTTCGAACTCGGTACCCCTCGCTTTTCGCATGCTGGGTAAATCCCACCACCAACTAGACTACGGGGTCGGCACTAATATTAACATACGCAGTATAATGTGGTAATTTCCATTGTTATCTGCTTTATTTCGTTAGTTAATTTACCCGGCTCGAAGGACCAAGTGGACTATTTTTATACTTCTTTAGTCGGCTTGTCGTTCGCCGTTAATGAGAGTGCAGCGTGTAGCGGTACAGTTGCGTCGTATAAATAGGGCAGTGGATGAAAGAACATTTCCGGAGCCCGCAGCTTTGTGACGCCGACACTGTTATCTGCGCACCGACAAACGTACGTAGCGTGGGTATACGGTAATTATAGCTGATGAGCATTGGCGTTTTAACTACCACAATGACGCCGCGGTGATGGCTCGATCCTAAATCGGCGGGGAATATAATATTAGCGTATTGTCGTATGCGAAGATTTGTATTCTTAAGCTATAAGAATATATACGGTATAACTATGCACAGTGAGTAAGACTACTGAGGATGTACACTATGGAATAGATACCACAAATGAGTATGTGTCCTGAATTGCCCCAAGTATTTAATAACGAAAATGTCTGGCCTCACCAACCTCTCAGGCCACCTTCTTTCGTATTTCAGGACCTAGTCTCCGATGGGATCATGGTCATTATTTTGAGCTACCCAAATTCGGCCATGATATCTATCTACTCTCCGTAGAAGTAGACATAGATTACATTATAAATGTGATTTTTATCATAAATGACCTTTAGTTATTCGCTTTGTATTGGTTTTTGCTTAATTTTAGGACAATATGTGGCTATATAATAATTAATTACTAAAGTGCATATTTGTGAGATTAATTTGCACTTTATATTGCATTTCAAACGAAAACGGTAGCGGGATCGTGTAAAAAAGGTAACCGAGTAATAGAGACGTTAAAACGGCACGCGGCGAGACATTTAATTCCTATTTTAGTTAGCGCCGGATACTGGAAAAACTTTTGGTGCACGGTACACGGATGAAAGAGCATAGCGAGCGCTTTTAAATATTATCATGTTTTTGCTGTTTTATCACTTTGCAATTACGACTATTTGTCATAATTAATACAACCCTCCTAAACCCGTGTTAAATTGTATACATAACATACTTGTATCTCATATTCAATGTGGCATGACTCAACAAAGAATATGTATGATTTATAGCTAAAGTATTAGATAGATAGTTTAGTAAACTTGTACTAGTATTATAAAATTACGGAGAAAACTTTCCATGAGGTATGACTAGTGAAATTGAAATGAAATTTCGTGAAATTTCTTTTCTATTACTTTTCTGTAATTGTCGATTAAAAGCAAATATCAGTGCTGTATAAAAAAAGTGTGTTTCGGAATAACGTTGAATAATAATAAACTATCTATGCTTTGTATTCCAGTTCACTGAAGTCCTTCTGTGAAGTAATGTATGGAAACAAAGACCTGGTACTGCGATAAGACAGTTTTAAGAAAATTATAACGTTTCTTGTAAAAGTAATAGAAATGAAAGACGGTAATAAAGCAACAAACTGTGAGCGAGCTCATGATGACGACGGAACCTAAATAAACATGTAGGTACGACTGGTACGGGTATTGCACCAATAAATACCTTTATAAACCAAACAAAAAGAACCCTCGGGCACGCTGAGATGGAACTACTCGATAGGGTTGTGGAACCTTAAGAAAAAATGTGTGTGAAAAATATTTCAAGACGAATGTTCGAATCGTTTAAAATAAAAAAAATTGTAAAAAAAAAAATTACTATACGTCAAATTTAATTTACTGAATAGTTGAGTGAAGTTGAAATGTAAGTAGTACCATATATTGACGAACCGCGATAAATAGGTACCATATTTTTCATCTTCATGGATAAATATATACCAAATGTTGAGTGTCATAGTGACATAATATAATATATTTAAAATTATAAGATTTTAAAAAATATTACTCACTCAGCAATAATGTACTATGCTATTGGTTGAAGAATTTTTAACGTCCGATACCTAAAATGATATAACCTTTTTATAATATTAGCATGAACAAAATACTCATGATTACTCTAGTTAATAATAACGAGTATTTAATATTTATTTTATTTTATAAACTTTCAAAAATCTTTCCATTTCCGCACCGAACGGAAAGCAAATATTATGACGAAGGGCAATATTAGGCCCTAAAACGTTTTATTAAATCGTTACTGCTGCTAGTTTTCGCAGCAAGCCCTACCGGATCCAAGTCAATATCCTGGGCTGTGTGTACGCAACTACGCATCTCTGTAAAAGACTCGTCTAAAAAACGACAAAATGGCGCTGCGCTGGTTTTTTTCTCCTTTTGTGCGTTCGGTGTTAATGGCTGTCACCATTTTTTCCTCCCTTTGCAGCTGTGCGAGAGTGATCTAGTCGCCGATAATTGAATTACACAGCTCCTTTAACACGACTATATGAATAGATTATATCGCGATTAGCATTGGAGTCTGCGCTGTCATTTGAAGGTCTACAATACTAAATTATTGCTTGTCAACTGTTCACGTCCATCGACATGTCTCCGTAAATGTTAATAATGATGCGATGTGACTATGTTTTACGCTGCGATCAATGCTTTAACTTAAATATACACGTCTGTGATACTTTGTGATAGTTAATTTGTATATTGTGTCATTGTAATGATTGAGGTATCATAATTATATCGTTATAAACCTGTATCCAGAAGAAGTGATACACTAATCAGCTACGAATACACAAGATTAATCATTTGCATCGAATTAAAATTGTAAAGATTAGGTAATACACGTGCTTCTGTAATATCTATTAGGGTTCATTTACATCTGGATATCAATGTCAAATGTTAGCCAATTAACAAATACATAGAACTCCTGATAACTTCAGACATGGGCGAAAGGCGACTAAATACGGCATTAGAACCATGAAACTTCATTCAACTGAGCGTAAAATGTTGGTTATTCTCGAATCTGGGTCACGGCGCGCCGCCGCCGCCGCGCCGCTCGTGTGCGTGAATCTGAGCCTAAACTTCACGTAGGAAAATAAGGACTTTCGATTATGAATTGAGCGCTGTTTGTCCATGAAACAAAAGGGTTGTGAAATCGTATTTTCGCCTATAAATAGAAATATCATTACGTATTAGGGTGTTCTTGTGGAGATGATGATTCTGGAATGATTTTTGCACTTTGGATATCCGTAGACTGGAATTAGAAGTTACGTTTCAGTTATTTTCGGATTCAAGCATAATAATATCAACAACGTCCAGGTACAGACAGAACAGTTCTTGTGCTTAAACTCGCCTATGGTTTTATGTCAATCAAATAGACTTTTAAGCAGATGTGTGTGGGTGAATATCGAAAAATCTTCAACCAAATCAAAGGTAATGTTTTAATGTTATTCGCTTTCTTGATAGATTGGCTGGATGATATTGGACTTTTACTCAATAAAATCTCATCTGATGCACGTGGTCTCCTGACTGATCCCAGATGTTGAGTGAATATATCTACTTAGTGGAAACTTCGCGTGTGACGCTAAAGCCAATGGATAGTTGTCGTTACGTAGACTGTCCTCGGCAAGTCACGCCGCATGGCTCGTCTAGTAGAACTAACGAGTCATATCAACGCGTGCTCGCCGCCGCCGGCCGATTGATTGGCAAATTGTAGCGTCGGACGCGCTGTCCACGCTGCCGACGCCTTCCGCAGTTCAGTCTGCTCTTTTGAACGCATTATTTACGTAAAGTGAACGTTGTATTTTTGTAACAAGCGCGTAAGGTCACACCTATTACCTACTAAATTATGTTCATAAGAGTTTTTACTGGTAAGCAAAAATGTTCGCACTACCACTTAAATGATAATTTTGGCCTAGTTATAGACACTAGATGATCGATCAACGCAAGTGTCCGCAATAGATATAAAATATCTTATTAATACTCAGTATTGTCAAGTATCAGCTATACTAAATAAAACCGAAATTTCAATTTTTCAGTCACTAATCCACCCCGTTTGATGTTACTGCCTTCTTGCGCCCCGGCTTTGCCTCATAAAATATACATCATTCCATATGGAGCGAGCGAAGTAAGCTAGTGAAGCCATCAATATTGTAAAGAAACGGCATTCTAATCGGTACGGAGGTCCCGACGCCATAAATATTCTAAGCGGAGAGCGTAAAAAGATATCTACGGGGATATGAAGGCGAGCGACGGAGTTCGAGCGCGGTCGGTTATACGCTTTGTAGGTCAGAGTTGGAGAGGCGTCTCGCTCCAGCCTAGTGTCGCCGTCCGTCGCGACGGTCGCGCTCCCTCGCGCCTCGCTCACAAATACGAAGTCGTTACGGCATTCGGGATAAGAAATTGCCGCGGGTTATTCGGTTATTATCCACCCCCTCGTCCCTAACTGCTTCCTTACAAACATCAAAGTGCATACCTAATATTATTACTGCTTTACCTGCAAACGAGTAGGTACTTGGCGACGTCGCTACCGGCCGCCGGCACAGATTCAATCTGCCGACGACGACGTTGCTCCGTTTCATTAAAGCAAGGCGGAATTAAAATTGCCGTCGATGTCAACTTATTAAATCTCACTTCGGCATCGGTATCTCGCCGCCTTTAATGAGTTCCTTTTCCACTTTAATCAACCCGTGTCCGATGCGTTAGAGTGGAAACATTTTAATGACCGCCGATCTGAAATCGTAATTACGGATCATAAACCGTCTCACAATTAACAAAACCCCCTGGTCGATGGCGATTTCCTTGAAACCGTTGAGAAATTTCTTGTCGTCGTTGGAAATAATTTTAATACAAAAGCTCATTGATACGACAATAACGATAAATACTGAACGTTAGTTGTAAGTAACGCAGATAGAACAACAAACGGACGTTAACGAGCGGACGCTCGACGCAGCGCTCGCTCGTGTGTCGAGCGTGGCGTCGCCGTCGGCCGAGACGAGAGGGCAAGTAAGGACGACGCGGTCTTTCCTCCCGCGATGCGATTGTGTTGCGAGATAAGCTCCACTGACGAATAGCGGCTCACACTGTGACGGTCGCGGATTAGCATATGTCCTGCACGACTATTCTCACCTATCCCTCAATCGTAGGTGCCACTTATCTTTCTGTCGTTCACCCATCTATCTATTCGCCATCTATTTATCTTCCTTACCTCGTATACTCATAAATTCTTTCGAGTCTTTCTATGTTCGCTTTGGTTATCTCCGCAACATATTTAATTTCGCGATTGCATGCAAATTCCAATTAAACCCCATACATAATTGAAGCGGGGAAAAATGATATCGTCCAAGACTTAATAAACGTAAAAGCCGCCTCGCGTTCGTTCAGAGATGTACGATTGTCAATTAGAATTAATGACACGAACTTCTCAAATGAATTGCCACTCGGAGCAGACGTGGACGAAGTAACACGTGTAAACAAAATAAACGAGGCGGACGCACTCGTATCTGGCCGGCCAGACGTACATAGAAACACACTCAGAGCTGGCCACTGGCCGAGTATGATAAATGGACAGCTTGCCGACGAAACCCCGCTCTAATACTCCTGTTTACTGCACCTCTCGCGAACGCGCGAGGGAGGACTCCGTGGGTGGAAATATGACAGTAATGGAAACATGTGACACACGAGAAACCGCAGGGGAAATTGATCCAGCAAATCCAATTTGTGATTTTAGGAGTTGTGTTAAATTTTACGTTCGATTATCTAAAAGTAACTTTAATGTAAACACCATATTATTCAGCTAAAGCGATGTATTACAACAATATCCTGCAACGTATAAGCAGCGGCATCCAACGACATATTTTATTCTAATGCCAGCCTTTGTTTACTGACATCGACAAGGCACAAACGTCTTGGAAAATTTATAGCATTTTGATGGACTCAGACTTTTAGTGATAAATATTCACGTTAAATTTATTTACTTTCGTTGCACAGGCTCATTTTTGTTATCGATATTTGTGTAAATTTTAGTTGCTCATGTTGATTTTTTATAAAAAAAAAAGTCAAGGATAGTAAAACCAACTGGTAAAATTATTTGGATACATCCAACTATAGGAATGAATTATTTATCTATGATACTATATGTTCATTAATATTTTTTTAAATACCATAATATTTTCCAAAGGAGTACGCTAGATACAGGTCACAAGGATATTGTTTTTTAATGTAGTATTAAGTTAAAGGATATCGAAGACAGAGTAGCCACAAAGCGTCGGCGCGGAGAGCGCTGAGAATACGCAAACAGGTGTCGACTCCGAGGTTATATTTGCATATAAATAGAGTTCCTGCTTAACTGTAACACTGGCGCGTCTCTTTCTCTCTTATTTAACGCTTATTACGTTGGAAGAGCGCATGGTATTACGCCTCCTTGCGTGCTCAGTACGCTAGCTACTCCAGGAGATTCTATTTATGAACGGTGATGTAACTTGGCCAATGGGCTGGACGAGTAACTGCAACCAAGGAGACTTCTATTGTCTCGATCGTCGCCTCGACCGATGACAATCGATTGCGTCAATTGTCAATACCCTTTCATGATCGTACTCGGCGCGTTGCGTTCGGTGCCGAGAGGAGTTTTTCAATCGCTTCGATAATAATCTTCAACCGGTACCATATACGTCGTTAGGAGGATTCTTCGAGCCGTGTCGCCTAGTGCAACTTTTTCTCGTAGGGAAGTTATTACAATGCGCGACTGGAACCGGTCCGGACGGGCTCGCTATATAGGAAGTGCTTGCATTTTATCGTTCACTCTTCCTCTAGTTCTTGTTTTAGTTCAGAAAAAGGTAAATGTCTGATGACTATAAATATGCATGCGATCGCGAAGGCATAACAACAATCAGTTTAAGCCACGGAATTCGGTTATGCAACATTAATTGTAGCTGGTGGATTAGTCAGCTGTTGCTGACGACAGTTCCGCACCTCTTCCGCTTGCGTTGTTTTTTTTCATTAGCCATTACATCATAGGAACGCAGTCCGAACGCTAGCCCCGGCTGCGTGGGCGCAGGCGCGGGCGCGGGTGACATGCAAACTGTACATTTTTCTACAGCGGACGAGAGAGCGACGCAACTAGTTCTGTTATCTGAGACCCCTTATATTTGTATTCCTTGTTTTTTTCGAGCCCGAGCGTTTTCTATTTGTTCCGTCAGACCCTTTTTTTGCTGGGTTGCACCGCCCGTCTTCGAAGGTTCGGAGCGTTTTTACTCGAGCGGGGGGTGGTCGCGGCGGGCGGGGGGCCTCCGGTCCCCCTCCCGCCCCCCGGGCCGGGCCGTCCTTGGCCCGAACGTTCACCTTGGCGCGCTGCGCTCCCGCCGCACCACAGGTAACAAAGTTCCGCGAACTACGTGATTTCTATGGCTGTCCGCCGAAAGTGGATCCCGGAGTAGGTATCTCGCAGTCCGCTCGCCCGACGCTAATGTTACTGGGAACCGTGTAATGGAACACTGCATCCTACCAGCTCACCGTCCGGTTCGGCGGTGAGTCTGACCGGAGGATCGTGCACTTTTTACGTGTTTCGTGCATGCACTGAAGACATTAGATTTATAGAACACGATCTGCGCAACATGCTAGGAGCGGTACCCGGTACCCGGTAGCGGGTGGCGGGTAGCCGGTAGCCACCGTCGCGGTGGTCCTGCCACCACGAGCTGTAACGTTTCACTTGTTCTAATTACAAAAAAAATAATTTACAACACCCGCGTAGATTTTATTACCGTTGCCATTATTGTGTGTTGGAAATGTAATGTGACTTTATTGTTATTAATGCGAACTTAATTTGTCGCTGGAAGTCGGCTACATTTTGTACAAAGTACGTGAAGTTGTTGGTGTACTTGTTTGTTGGTTGTTTTACTTTAGGTAATGTTTGGTAACAGTAATAAGTTATTTATTTACGTCGGTCAGTATGTCGGGTTGTGATTCAGTCAATAAACATGCTATCTTTATCGTTATATCAATATTAGATACATTTATGTATTCTGAAGCTTTTCGACAACTCTTAATGTGTGTTTGTGAGTGAATGTGTGACTTTTTTATGCTTTTGTAAACTATTTCGTAATACATGAAATTAAAGTTAGCCTAACAGATCCGCTTTAAAACTTTTTATTAATAACTTCCATGGCTTGAGGTATCTTGCGTTACCAACTTACTGAAAGTGCAAGTGAGGATTGAAGTTAACTGTCTCAAAGAACAGCTAATATTTCTTTTTGAATTCTATTTTTACAACATTTTTATGGTCGGCACTTTGATTTACTGCCCGAGGATTGTGTTTGTGGCTTACAACAGAATATTCTACTCGTGTTATAGGCATTTTAGTGCTTTCAGTACCAGCCGCTGCCTGCTCTAAGGTCGTTCACCTGCGCCGCTGTCATATCAATCACGCCTTGACTCATATTTAACGATGGCCGAAAGGGTTTACGCGGACGCGCACACGAACCGCGGACGCGCGCAATGCAGCTTACGATAACAGCGCAGCGTTACGGACCACTCGGCGGCCGGTGGAGGTGCCGGGACGCTCGCGGCCGCTGCCGTCCCAAAACTCCGACAACCGTAATCTTATCGCATTAGAGGCCGGACATAGGAAGGGCATTAAATTTGAACGATCGTCGTGAAGCGGCGGGCAGAGCGAACGCGCCTGAAACCGGTCGGCCGTCCGTAAATAATGGATTAGAGGTGGTGCGGGGGGTGTGGCACACGCACCGGCTGCGCGCGCGGGAGCGAGGGGCGAGGGGGGAGCGCCGCTCCCGTCAGCTGTTGCGCGCCCGGGACCGCGGCGCAGTGCCGCCAATGCATCGGCGTTCATAGCGCACGCCGGCCGTCTCGCGAGCCCTTCCGTGTGACAGTGACATAGTGTGTGCCCAGTGACGACACGCAGTGCTCAACGACAGTGTGATCGATCGAGTGTGTGTGTGTGATGGCGAGGATGTGCAGTGCGCGACCAGCGAGCTGACCGCGGCGCCGGCCGATGCTAAGTTATGTTACGCCACCGACCGAGGTGATTATCCACGAAGCCTAAAACACCATGCATGTGTGGGGAACGGGAACGTCGATCCGGTGACGGTCCTTGTCCGATATGTCGGTTGTCTTGGGTAAGCAACGCCAGCAGTACACTACAGTGCGATGGATTTTTGGCGGTTTTTTGGGATTAGTGAAAAAAATTGCCCACTTCGTTCGTCGGGGCGCAAACGAAAAGTTTTTTTCTCGCGTTACAACAATAACGTCGCCCTCTAGCTTGGGGGACCCATTGTGTTGAATTCGGTGTAGACAGACGGACCCGTTTTTTTAATCTTTGTAATTTTTTTTCATGTATGTAGTAATTTAACAGTTGAGAGTTTTTAGTAAAATAGCTAGTTACCTGAAAATTTAAAAAGTCCCACGGTACGGCCGCGGTATTGAATGCCGCTCGTTTGCTTTATAAAGAACGTCGTCGGTTATTTCATCGCAAGTTAACATTAACATGTTAATAATATTTCGATAACCCCGAAATCGATATGAGTCAGGCGTTTAATTTGCTATAATTGACCAGCGACGCAGATAATTACAAATTCAATATTCATCTTCAATATTACCGATGCAATTTATAAGTCAATGTTTAACGAAACTTAATACTTCAACACTTAAAACCTGATCTAAATTTAACATAATTATGAAACAGACGTTGTAAAATACCCATTGTGTTAAATATTACGAGGAAACACGGTAAAATTAACAGAATAGGTATTTGTAACATAGGAAGTGTAGTGCCGCTTTCGTAACGAATGAATTGGATCTAATTAATAACTAGCTCGCGCTCGTTTCCTATCATTAATTGTTGCTTAAATAGCTTCGTTGAGTTGATGCCGGAGAATCATACTGGACGTCTGCCTCATCTCTGGACGTTCTTTTGATTGGTTTTCGTAGGACGGAATTTCCTCCAA
Organism: Calpodes ethlius; assembly: GCA_018251375.1. NCBI lineage: Eukaryota > Metazoa > Arthropoda > Insecta > Lepidoptera > Hesperiidae > Calpodes > Calpodes ethlius. Next base: position 11,306 of record DWPA01001909.1, read on the forward strand.
TGATGTGTTATGTACAGAAGTGCAGACTGAACTCTGTTTTACTTAGAATTATCTTTAGATTTCTTATTAAAAATTGGTGAATTACTTTTTATAACAAGATTCGTAATGTTAATGATAAAATTAATTTATATATTCGTTTATAGTTATTTATTAATATTATATGTATTTAAATTTAATATAATATGAATTTTTTAATTTTATAATCAGTAATTTTATTGTAAAAAGTAAGACACCAAGTTCGTGATCAATTCGTTTCTGCATAGTGTTCATTTTAAATATATTTACAATCAAAACTAATCGAACTGAAAACTTAACATTAAAGTCATACATACATCCACAAAGTTTAACCACCTCCAATATAACCTTCTTACAAACATTTACATATTTTTGTTAAAATTTATATAGACAGCAAGAAAAATAGTATAGTTCTCGGTTTACTTTTAATTTTCTATTGCTGGTGCAGTGTATAACGTATTATATTTATAGTTGTTCTGAGTATTATTTAGAATTGCATGTGGCTTTTAGAAATTCCTTGTTAAATCCGCATGTAGCAAGAGTGGCTACGTTAAAGGTCTTAGAGTCACGCAGGTGTCTTCAGCACCTTGTACGCAACCTTCCGGTTTTGTTCACTGAATAATTTATCTGCAACTTATCATTATTCACCTAACTCCAAGATGGTGTTACCGTCAGGTATTACAAATGCCATTGTTCGTAATGTACTCAGGTGAAACTTGCAAGGAAGTCATTGGAATTCTCGATGGTTTCTAAAAAGGACATTGTTCGTCACGCCATCCTCGTTTCGTCATACCGTGTCCATATCCTGCGAAGGTTGTGCATGACGCACTGGCGGTAGTGATTCTATAATATTAGCTCTAGGTAATTGTAGTTGGTAATTTTATTGTTTCCCACAATACAATTATTGCATTAATTGTGTATCGACGTTCGCATTATCAGCTTCACGCGTGAGAAAAGGATTTCTGTTCTCGGTCGTTATATCTTCAACAAGTTATAAATCATCTAAAGCGGGTTGAGAAAATTCAAACAAGTTTGTTTGCGTTGGAATTTGTTCCAGGAAATCCTTGTCTCTCGGACGCTTAGCATCTCCTAGCGCGAGCTATTACAGCCACCGGTTCACTGCGATGGTCCAACGCCTTGAGTTGTTTACAGAACTGAACTGGTTTATTATCTTCTTACCGGTTTTTCTTATCATTTGCTTTGTAAAAAATTAAGTGCCATATCCTTAGGAGAATACATTTCAACTTTTTCATTATTGGGATTATTAAAGTGTAATTCATATTATGTAGAGTGGTTTTTGAATTTGGTTTTGGTTTAACGAATTCTGTTTTTTGTTACCGAAAAAAACGCTTTAAAACTTGTGCAATATGTGTTGCATTGACGTTTGCTATACATTTTAACTTTTCTGTGTGAACTTTAATCATCTCGTGTATACCTACATCTATCGCCATAGGAACAGTTTTTGTGAAGATTTTTTGCTATGGAAGTCGACCGTACCCTTTTTGTTACAAAACGATAGCTATCGAGTTAAGCTTTTCAATCCATCCCCTTTTTAAACTGTATTTTTTTTGAACAACCATATAAAGTAGTAAAAACGGAAAGAATTTCACATGGATTAGTATTAAGATGATGGTTTAAATCCGTTTAAAAAAATTTTTTTGATGTTTAATTTTCTTTCGACATGTATAATTCTATTGACAGAAGCAAAACGAAGTCGATGATTTATGTAATTGAATGCGAAAGCCTTCACGATGTGTCAACCGACACTTTGTCGGTTTCTTATCTGCGTTGTGTGTTGCTTCGAAGTCATTCTCTGTTGAATTATGCTTTCGTTCCGTATCCGTTATACCACTTTATGCTTACATTAATAATAATTTAAGTTGTTTATTTAAATTTTACTTTCATCTTCTAACTAATCTAATAAGTTTAAGTTTCGTATTCACAAAAAAATATATGAGGTCTCACAGTAAAATAATACAAGATTCGGTTCTTATTCCCATCCTTGTATTTTGCACTGTTCAAGAAACTAGTGTGAAGTAGATGGGAACACGAACAATCCGATCCTCTCTTTCTATTTCGATGTCAGATCTCATAGTAATGTTTATGAATACGAGGGGGTATGGACATAAGTAATAAAACATTATATATAATATGGTAGTAAATTATGATATTTAAAATTATATTATCAATTGAAAATTGTTATAGAAGTCAGTCAGTCATTCACCAAGTTTATTTGTAACACGTGCTTGTAAATTGTTCGCATATCTATCGTGATTGTAATTACCATGCACATTGATGGCTATTACGTTGTTATAATAATGACAGTAAGTTATTTGTAATTTACTGGATATTTAAATTACAATTCTTGTAGAACTTTAAAACATAGATTAGACAGGTAGTAGGACTCGTTTTCAATTTATCAGCCATCCGTGACCGGGTGCAGCAGCGATGCATCAAGTAATGCGATTTAAAAGCAATCTCGCCGCCTCACGCTCAATATCCGCGCCAAATGTCAATGATCCAGGGTTTTCGTAAGGTTTGCTACTTATTCCAGCTCTACATTATGACGTTCTACGTCAAGCGCTTGTTTCTGTTTCTTTTTGGCTTCTTGATTATTTTTTCTGTTTTCTTCGTCGTCTTTTCTTATGATGTTCATTTTCTTAGTCTTTTGACATTTATCGGTTTTCTTTGTCTCAACTGACATTGTTTTAATTTATTTATCATCGGATTTTTCAAACGGCTACCGTGTCAATTTCACAGGGCTACAGGCGTCTTGGCTTTTGCCCAAATTTGATTTATAACATTTATATAATCTACGTCTGTTCGTACTGCTTATCTGCGGCAGATTGGCCTTTTGTTTTGTCTATTTATCTGAATTAGTGTTGTTAGTGATTTAGTTAAAACGATCCTGTGTAATTTCAATATTTAGTCACTGCGGGTAATCGATAGCTGATTTTAATCACTATCGGTACTACGTTATTTATCTTCTCAAAGACCTTATAAATGTTGTAGACGCTTTGTGGTGAGTACTAATTTTGATAATTTTGACAATTCTGGATAATCATAATGAGATAATGTGTTTAATTTGTCTTTATAACATGTTATATTTTGATATCCGGTGCGGGCATACCTACGTTAGTTCTTCCAACTAAACATCAAAAGCAACTAATAAGTGTCGTGTCTGTGATATGATCCATCGATAGATATCGATTTATGTATATTCAGTCGTTAATCCGGAACGTTGATAACAATGGGCAAAGTAATCAATACATTCCGGAAGGTCCTTTTCTAGAACTGACTAAACTGACAAATCGGGATCGGAATTAGTCGTTCTGGTACATCCTGTAGAACGTTGACCGTTCAAACTTGCACCATGAATAGTTTATTTTCTAAATAGTGCTCATTACAATTTCTGATAGCTGCATAAAAAATATGCGTCAGTAAAGTGGTTGAGTAAAACGATAGATACCTAACAGCCTTTGTTGGACATTAAAGTTCGATTCCACTATGGAGAGATGGCCCGTGTGACCGAATTTTGGCCTCATATCGTGACCCGGTATGATAAGTTGTCGGGTTACACGTGTCGATTTTTTGTGTCCGTTTGAAATAAGATACGTACATGGAACGTGTATAGCTCGTTTAGTTCTTTGTTCGGGTGATGTTTAGTGAGAAAGTTGAGCTTACTTTAACACTAGCTAGGCGATTGAACTTGTTTCTAATCTAATCAAATCAATGCCATCTGTATTCAAATTCCTTGTATACATATACGTATATACAAGAATTGCTGGTTTATAATACATTTATATGTATGTATTTTGTTAATTTGTTTTAACGTCTATTAATTGAATTAATTATTATGAAATATATAAATAAACATGTAAAGCGCCATTTATTATTTTTATCATGAAACAGACTTACGGTCCTATTTTATGGACGCTCTTCAGACCAACACTTTTCAAATCCGGGATAGATTAAAAGTAAAATTCGTATTCACCACGACAAATCGTTATATTTCTGAATTGTAATTTAAAATCATTGTATTTTTTCAGTGGCATATTAATTTTTTAACGCTAATATTCACACTAAGAGTCCTTAAAATAACGATATTAATTGTTACTACATATTAAACTTTAATATATGACCGCCTTTTCGTCTTTATAGAAACGTTAATATCAAATGGTGTAGCAACGGACAGTGAGATAATGCAGTCTTCGGTTCGAAGTTGGTTGCAGTACACACATATTATACGTATATCGCTGTTGTACAATTTATTATATAGGAAACAGTATCAACCATCAACATGATACCAACGGTATTTGAACATTATTCTTCAATTTTACGCAGACATTTAGTACATGTAATCTAGTTAAAATGTACCAAACGCCAGGGCAGTATGAAAGCGTATATAAGCATTATAAAGTATGTAAAATTTCTAAAACCCAATTCTGTAACACCGACGCACACTTAGCGAGTTTGAATATACAACAGACAATAACAGATAGGTGGGCAAATCATTAAGCAATCGGCTTATTGTGAAAGTTACCTTGGCCTTAAAATATCGGTCGTACAAGTTCGTTCACTTCGTATGATACGCGATACGTACAAAAACATTATTAATAGGTAGGTGTCTGACGCGACTTTGTTGCGTGCTCTTGTGTTTTTATATTTTGACTTATAATTGACTTTGCTTTTACTATATTAGTACGTTATACCTTATTCTTATTAGCGTTTAATAAATGCGTGTTTACTGTAATATTATTTCGAAATCAAGTTAATGCGTAGATACGTTAAGTGGGTAGGTACTTTTATTAAATTTTATTTCGATGTCGATAATCAATGCCGTGGCACGAGAACAGGCATTGTTATTCAGAATATTCATAACTGTATTTAACATAACAAACATTATTTTATTTTATTTTGCTGGGTTTAACACGTTTTCTTCGATAATAACTTATTGAAATAATATGCACTGATCAAGACACTGGATGAGATGGTTGTAATAACTGCATCGCAGTTTTCTATTCTCTGTTTCTTAAATTCACTGTTTCTAAATGAAATTTTATCGTCGCTGAAAGTTTGAAATAAGTTTTAAATAGGTATAAAGTTTTTTTGGTTATCAACATAACCCCGGAGCCAGTAGAGTTGGGGCATTCGTAAAGCTTATCGTGCGGCATTAAATCATTCACCTTATTATTCGTAATGTAAACAATGCTCGCCTGTAATGGGCGTGTAATAAAATATGTTGTACGTTACAACAATTACATGCTGTAGGTTTCTTTGAAGTACTTCGACACGCTAGCGAAACTTTCTGGTCACACTGAATACGAGATTAGTGTAACGTAACAGTACAAGAGTGTTTAAAAGTTGGTCTGGTTGTTTCTAAACTGAATTCTAATAGAAACATTCTTGCGCTCGTATCTTCATTTGTCTCGAGACCGTTTAATTAAGATCTATTAGATGAAGAAATGGTTTTTTGATAAAATCTTAAAATTCCATGATAATCACATTCGATAATGATCGCTAGTAAGTGAGACTACCAAGCGGCGGAGAAAGAAATGGCAACATTGTTTTATGTTATTTACATAATAAACGCATCACTACCTTGACACGGTGATAAAAAATTGGCTGCGTTGAATAAATCAAATGTTTTTCAAAGTATTGAGTGCGGAATAAACGGTGCTGGCAATGAGACTCCTTTTTCCCATGGTCCGTGCGTGTGTGTGTGTTGTAAGCTCCAATGGTCACATA
>DWPA01001910.1:0-17063 GCA_018251375.1 Calpodes ethlius
AACTGCATTTGGCGTCATGAATTATGAGTAAAAACGGTTTGAAATTTGGCCTTGTGTTATGGTGTTCAAGTTGTGCATGCATTTCTAATTTTAGATACTAATATAACCATATAAAGTTCAAAAACGCATGCATTACATCCTTTTTATTGGGCATTGAATCAAAATGTTTATGGGCGGCGGAGATTATAATTCTGTTGACACTTTAGTTGCTTATTAACGTAAAAATTCTTTTAATTAAATTTTAACGTTTGAGTGCAACATTTGAAATTATGCAAACAGAATGTATAACTTTAACTTAACTGATTCAATTCCGTAAGATATTTAACCGTGCAAAATAAAAAGCGAGAAACTGGCCGGATGAAGCTGTCGAAAGTGACTCCAAGTACTTTCATTTCGAAGTCGTAGTCGAAAATGTTGAATCCCGGTTAAACGTAGGTACTACAAGTGAAAATAACGCAAACCCTATTAAGTTGGAAAAGTGTGCTGTAAATCAACATTTGAAATTCACGTTCCCTAACAGCAGGGTTGTCTCTCGGCTGCGTTGAATAGAAATAACTGTGCTTTGAAATAGCAGTTTGTAAATAAAAGTATTTGAATCTAGTGATGAATTGCTTAGAATCCATTGTCTATTTAGTTCCTATAATTAATAGTGATAAAGTAAAACCTTATTGAAATCAAGAGAAAAAAAATCTATGTTAATTTCATTAATCTATTAGTTGTTAGATTTTGTAATAGTACGATATTATTCGATCCTAAGAATTAGAATTTATAATTCTAATAATACACCCTAAGCTTTTTGAATCTACATGAATTATATTCACGGCGCTTCAGTAGTAGCAAATAAATTCTTGACATTTAGTATTTGACAGACACGACAAATAGACCTGTCAACTTTACGTTTATGTCCAAATACAGGCTGTCTGACCCCGGAAAATAAATCTTAAGCAGCATTCACTAACTAGGCCCCGGAATAATTTATTACCTGGCTTTTGAAAGCTTACCACAAAATATACTTTCGGTTAACGTGCCATCCCTACACGGCGTCCTCTTCGCCTGACACCCTCTTCATTTATTCCCGCTCCACGAACCTTTGTTCTGTTCTCGGCCAATATAAACCTCATTTTTTGCAGATCTCTTATAAAGCTTAATTACTTAGGTGGAGCCGCGGACGTAGACTGACAGGAAAACGGAGTAATCAATGCCTTTGTTTAGCTCTTACGACCACCGAGTCTGACAGCCTGCGTGCCTGTGATTCGGATTTGGGGAAAATAATTTTGACTTTTTTACAAAGGACTTTAACTAAGTATAAATGGTTTTAACGAGGGGTTGTGTTCGATTTTGTCTCCTGATATAAAGAAACTTAACAATACGGATTAATTTAGTATAATTAGGTTTTGTAATACAAAATATATTACGTTATTAGAATATAACAAGCAATAAAAGTTAGAATCAATGTTTAGAAGGTAATAAAACTTGTATCGTATTAATTGTCGTATTTCGATACAACGATTAATAATTAGGTTTACAAATTTCATTTAGGTAAGCCAACTCCCAGTGAATTCGATGCTGGGAATAAAAATAGTAATATTCAATAAGGATCCAATTCAGCTATGGAATCCAAAAAGCTTCGAGAATCCTCGAACAGAGGAAAAAGTCTTGGAGTGCGGCTGTAATTGATTTCGTAGCACCCAATACTACGTTTAATATATTGCTTGGCCTATTTACGTCACTCCTTGAATGATATTTCATTTTCAATTTAGGAAATAAAAAACGGTCAAAGTCTGTTCATAAATCAAGCGCCATCAGGCCGCATAGCCGCGTCTCCCGGCTGTGGGCCGCAAACGGTAAACTTTTTTGGCGCCCCATAATCGGAGTTTTCGAGCCCATTTACCTGAGGCTTTGCTTTGAGGTAGTGCCAACAGTTCGTTGAAAGTATTTTAAACGATGTGCTCTAAGGCTCACTAGCGGCGTTTAGAAGTTATTAAAACGTGTATTATAACTTGCGTAACGTTGTTATATACGCGTATTAACGAGCAGAAAAGTGATATAATGTTAAGTTCTTCTTTTACTACAGTACTACTACTAATATTACTATTGTATCGGCTAGTAACGAAGCATATTCTTTGACCAACGAGGATGGTACTTAGCCAATAACACAAGCTCACCACCTTGAAGGCAGAATATTAAGTTATCACAGCTTTTCTTTCACTACTGTGTTATCAAGACTATTGCAAATCGGTCAATAACGAAGCAGTTTTTTAACCAATTCAATAAGAATGGTAGTTAGACAATACCACAAGCTCAACAACCTGAAGACAGAGTTTGAATTTATATTTTAAAGAAATTATCACAGCTATTAGATGATTAAAATGCTTTTAATTTCATCAGGTTTTATTAATGTGAAATTATGAGTTCTTTGAATGAATCATAAATAAAGTAGTTAAGTATTAATGTCGTTATGACACTGAAATTTAATCCATTGTAAGCAAGCAATTAGTATTCAGTGCTGTAGTTTTATAGTGTAATTACTAGTGAAAAGGGGTCGCACTCTTCTGTATATGAAATCTGTTGACGATATACTAGTAATTTAATTTTTCTGTGTAAACCTTTTTTATATACTTTATGTTTTCTTCATTTGGAGCATTTTTTAAATTATTTGTTTGTCAATTCTGTTTTAAAAAAGGACAGTCGAAGTAGAGTTTGTGAATGAACAAGTTAGCAATTTTAATCTTTGTTTAGAATTTCGTGTGTACGCTACTAAGTAAGTAGGCTATTTCTTGACTGTAACTAAGACAAACATTACATCATCAGTCAATCATTACTCTGCCTGTGAAGCAAGAGGTCCCAGGTTCGATTTCCTTACGGAGCAGACATTTATGCGCCAGATATTTGTTCTCGAGTCATGGGTGTCAGTGATGTATAAGTTCTGATGTCTATGCCACCTGCGACGCGGGGAATTCTAGTAAGTTAAGTTAATATAAACGCTAACACACTAATACCCCCGCAGTAGGATACCCTTTGTCGCGGGTGGCATGGACAACAAAAATAACACGTCACTAACACCCATGACCTAAGAACAAATATTTATCTGTCACATAAATATCTTCCCCGGCCGGGAATCGAACCCAGGACCCCTCACTTCCCAGGCAGGGTCTTTACAAAGCTTTTAGGTAGTACTAGTTCTAATTGTAATACTTTTAATCATTCCTTATAATGTGTTACTCGCCCATTTACATGTAGTCTACATCTTTAATTATAATAGCATTAAGTTATCCACTGTTTGCTTTTACAATTACCACAGAATTAATGTATATTATGTTGAAGTTCAATAAATAAAATCAAGAAAATATTTCTTTAATACAACAATATATTAAAGATCAAAGTTGTAGGAAATTCAATAACGTCATATTTACAACATTGCTCATTTAAAAGTATTAGGCGCTATCAGGAAATAGAAGTATCTTCGTCATTCTTAATTTATCAACTTAACTAGAATTAAACTATATCACAACTTAAAGTATTTGCAAACAATAGATAACAATCCGTTTAAAGTCCTTATTTTGAAGTCCGATTAGCAATCATAAACACGATCTTATTCAAAACGCCTACTAATATATTCATTACAAAGTTGAATAAATAATAATTGCTCACTACTATTATAAAACAATAATATTATACACTTATTCACTACTATTATAATACAATTATTTATTAAGGCATTATGTTCATAATTATATTGTGACTTCGATTTTAGAAAATAGTATACGTTAATTATGAATTACTACTTATTTTATCGGAGCTACACAAATGGTATCAATGTTCAATAAACTTAAAAGTTACAACAACATTCATTTTTAAGCTTCTATTTAAATTGTAATGTTTATTTGGGTCAAGTTTTGCTGGGTTAACCGAAGTTCCGGTAACAATGTATTTTATGATCTAATATTACTGCCTGGGAACTCTTTAACGGATAACGTCTCAGACATTACAATTAATACTATTTTTATAGGCATTCAATTATGATAGATCGTTTTATTTTTTTCACTGACTGCCGCGAAGACTTGGCTACAGATAGAGGGACTCTTCAACAATAAAAGGTAACTTATCAGTAAAATTATAATAAAACAAAAAAACTTTTAATCATCATCAACATCGTCTAATTCCATTAAATACCGTTTCAAAACCTCTACTGAAAATTAGTTTAGTATTTGCACTTAAACAACAAGAAAATTTGTAACTTTCAAAATGCAAACTCAATGCTCTACTATTTCTACACTACTATTTCTTAAGATTCCATAAAAAATAGTGACGTCATACCAATATTCCATCAAAAATGATAACTGCTTCTTTTAGAATTATAGTAAATTTTTCGCAAATCAAGGTCACATTTTTCTATTTAAGCCTATATAATAATATTGTAAGCCAAACATTGTTTATTGAATTTATCATTTCATTAATTGTATTGTTTTTCAATAAATAACTGAAATTTGAGATTTTCATGTTTATAACGCTTCAGGCAATCCACGAAAAGTATTAAATAATGATTATGATAGGTATTATTATTTCATTGAAATATAACTGAGGCCGACAGCTTTACGTACCCTCCAAGGCACTGAAGCGTTCAAGAAATTTATGCCTCTAGCGGTCACCCACAATTACTTAACTATCGATCACTTTGAATCAAAAGATATGAACGCTTCAATGCCCTAAATCAGAGGTTCCCAAACATTACTGACTGGTGGAACCCATCTCTATAAAGTATATAAGTATAGTATTATAAGTAAATAATAATAGAAGTAAATAAATTAGTTAACTCACGGAAAACTTAAACAATGCTCTTTTGGCTTTTATTGACATCTTTTGGACACCGTGTGGATTGTCGTGGACCACTGGAGGTCCTTGTGAACCACTTTGGGAATCTGTGGTATTTGGATATCGTCAGCTACCACATTTTAGGATTGTCTTTTAAATCAACTAAGCCATAACTGTTCTCAGCTGGCAACGGACTCACCGTTGTTCCGAGGAATTGTTCGATCTGTTGCCAGCCTACTTGATAGTGACCTGCCTGCGAAGCGAGGGGTCCTGGGTTCGATTCCCAGCGGGGGCAAATATTTATGTGACTGATAAATATTTGTTCTCTAGTCATGGGTTTTAGTAACGTGTTATTTGTGTTATCCATGCCAGCCGCGACACAGGGAATCCTACTGCAGGGGTGCTTTTATGCTTCTCCTTTCCATTAATTCCATTTAAATAAAATTCCATGACTCGTGTAGAAGCTCTACGGCCCGATTTTCAAGATACTTGTCATCAAGCAAGTGCAAAATGGTTTAGTCCTTTTAAGGACTTTTATCCCCGAGCTCTATGACATGCGGTTTTTAAAATATGTAAAAAGAGTTCTCTTTCAGAGCAGGTGTTGTATTGGCGATTCTTATGGCTTTACCTATTTCCATAAAGGATAGTAACGACTTACCCTCAGGAGTCCGTCTACTTTTTAGTGCATTATCATCTTCATTCCCGCAGACAACCTAAAAGTCATCTTTTACAAAGGTTATGAGCGCTTTAGTCAAAAATATAGTAAATATTCAGACGTTTCAGATTTATCTACAATATAAATTGAATACTTAGGAGTTGGAATTCCCTTTTGTATTTTTATAAAGTTATAATCTAGGGTAAACCTGTGGGATGATTATCTGTCATCTTGTAAATTAAATTTGACCCACTATTCAGTATCCTACTGAGCTGAAATTTTGTAAATATATGATAATCGAATGACGATGCAACATAGTATATAGATATATGGTGTCACAGAGCTGGTGTAGTGGAGATACAGGGTAAATATCGGAACTCTAAAATAAAAGAAAGCAAGCAGATCGTATTTAGATTCGTTTGATTTTTCCTAAGAATTATTTTGGTCTTAGATGACATCCAGGGTTTGATAATGAGAACGGAGGTCCGCTACGAATAAAACGTGATTTTAGTTTTTAATACTATTATTTTTTACTGGTGACAAGTTAATGCTTCACAACAATAACATCGAGTAAGTGATGATTAAACCCATTATTCTACCCATTAAGGTAAGTGCACTGAAATAGATAAAGTCTGTCCACTCATAATAACGATTTAAAATTTCATCGACTAACGACTGTGTTCAGTAATCTAACCCCTCGTAGTCTTTATATGTGTATCTTTAAAACATTTCCTAGAAGAAATCCTGTATATCCATTTATATTTCATAACAGAAAGTATCAGATAAAACATTGACTGAGATACAACAGAAAAATATATATTTTTAAATGAACATTATACTAAACAACTGGCTTTCTATATTGAGTATTAAAAATAATCGTTTGGGAAGCTTAAGAATTTTCTAGAACCTCCACTAATCTCCCTACAGCAGCGTAGTGATCTAGTATGCCCCTGCGTACCAAAGGTATAAAAAGATGATGAGTTTAAAATGTTCTACTTGTCCTTATCGAAGTAATTTCACTATATGCATAACTCAATCTATTTTCAGCTGCAGTCATGCATTGGCTTCAACCAATCTGTAGCTATCACAAGCTGTCAAGGCTGTTGATCGGCAACATTTGAAACGTCACGAGCCGCCAGACTATGAGCGGTTCATGCATTAATGACGAAGTATTTTATGTGTATTGATATTCTCCTTCGAAAATCAACTATCAAATAAAAGAACCAATTTCGCTTCAACATTATTTTCGGCAATATCTCGAACGTTACTAACGTAAAAGAACGGTAGTAAATTTAATATCAGATACTTCATTGGATTGCTTTTCAGACGATAAAAACTCATACCGTTTTAACTAAGACACGCTTACATATAGTAGTATAGGAATCAATATTGAATGCGCTGTACCAATCCAAATAAATGACGTAACGTATGAAGTCAGTCGCCGGATGATCTGAATGCCGAAAATGCTTATTTTTAGATAGTGTGCAAAAAATTTATGCCAGTAATAACACGACACATTTTTAACGTGGTTCAAATGACTGTTGTTTTGGGTCGGCCACGCCGCGGCGCAAGAAAATGGTATACCCGGCGTAAGTATGTGATGCGACGCAATTATAGAAGTTTTACTAGCGGCGAGTGGTCGTGCGGGGCGAGGCGGGCTGATGTCATTCTGGGAATGTGTCGTTTCGGCCAAATAATAGATTACTAGCAACACCTAGCCCCGCTTAGTTGTAACTAAAAGTTATCGCATCAGTGGTTTCCATTATCTACAGGAGTAACTACTACTACTACTTAACCAAATATAAGTAAATACAAACCCTTAAAATTTCCTTTTATCATTACTACTTCAGAAAGAAATGTTTTATAAAATCTATCAAATACTTTTCGAATTTTGTGGCCACCAACATATGCCATTACCCTTATGACTATAGATTCATAGAAAATAAACGAGTCAGGTTTTTTTATGGTAATTGGTCACAGTCACCCACAAACTACATTCAACAGTCATTGAGAGTAAGCAGAGAACTCGCGGTATTTTGGGATTTCCAACACTTCGTTGATTAAATTTTAATTTAAGAAGGAAAATGGTAGCACGTTGTTAATGCATCCTTCCATCCATGAGTACTGACCAGCCAGAAGACCGATGAAAGTAAGTTGAAGACATAGATTCATCGTTAATCAGCAGTAAACCACGAGACGGTATTGGCTTGGACTCAACTTTGATGAATCTTTTTTCGTCTCAAAATAAAATTTTATTTGACTTTATGTACGAGTAAAAATATTAACGAATATCAGTACCGAATCGGCACTAGCCCTGAAATGCGTGGGTAGTCGCCACGCTGCCGCCTAGATGACGCATCGCCTCCACACAGTGACATGGTGACACGTACAGACCTACTGTGTTGTATATGACTTATATTTTCATAATTTTCTCGGCCGATTCGATAGACGAAGTTCTTTAATAAACATTATTATATACAAATATTTCATGATTAACATGTCCTTGCTATGCGAATTAAGATGGAACACAATACTTCGATTGCTCGAACTTTGATGTACATTTTGTACATAAAATCATCATTTTTCAAGTTCATCATTATCATCATCATCACAATTCATAACTGTCTCACTACTGGGCTCGCGTTTGAACTTTTTTTTTTAATTTCAAGTTATTTGCAATTAAAAAATGTATAAGTATGTTATAATTTGATTAACAAGTAAATTTAGTAAGCTTTTGCACCAAATTATTTTATATTGAACCTTTATAAAGTTTCGATGCCTATTTAATTTTGGAACAAAGTCATTACTAATGGTCGAAGGTTTCTCTTTTGATAGTTATCATTTTAATCGCTACATTTAATATTAATATGTAGAAAGTGTCACTTTGGACGGTTCGAAAATCATTTTAAAATACGTAGGAAATTTATCTAATTTAAATCATTCAATAATAAACATGAAATAGTAGCTGTTTCCTGCAGCTTTCCTTGCGTTAATTATATTTTTAACTGTCACGGCAATATTTGAAATTCATTGGAATGGCAGTGGTGCCATCTGTCGAAAACTTCGTTATTCACAACAACTTTGCTATTCATTGCTTTCATTATATTGTATTTCAGATTGTGTTTGTACAGACGGACATATTTTTCTGAGCGAGTTGATTAATGTTTGTATAACGATTATATAAAACCTACTTGTACTCGATTGATGTTTACACAGACAATATAAATATCTATAACGAAGTAGATAGAACAGAAGAAATTGCACTTTATTACAGAATATTACAATTAGCCGTATTATTGCGCCCACAACACTGTCTCCAATCATATTTTGGCAGATCATACTACCCTAATAAGCGCTAAAGCTGTATTATATTACAGATATTATTATCAACTATATATTATATACTATTTAGTATATAACTGTATAGCCTACCAGGTCAGCCATGTATCTTGTTCTGGCTAGGGCTTGCCTCTTTGCCGGCAATATATCGGTGAATCCTTGGGCGTTGCTAGCGTCCATGGACGAAGCTTATACCTGCCGCCAGGTAGGTCGTCTACTCTTTAGTCGATTAGTAATAATGTTACAATAATCTTTCTAATTGATAATTATCACAATGAAAAGTTTAAATACCTATATAAAGTATTTCCAATGTCAAATTATTCGATGTCAAACAAATAAAAATAATAACCCATGGCCACAAGCAGCGACGCTCAAAGCAAATTTGCTCTGCGCTGCGAGCGTCAGCGTCAAGAATTCATAACAATATAATTATGTATTATAAGGCCATGAAATTATTCTGCAAATTTTGAACGTGAAGAGAAAACTTTGTATCCCCTTTCAACGTACAACGTACGAAGGGTTATAACAATTGGTTATGCGGAGAACAAATTAAGAAAGTTAAACTTATATTATAATTTGTTACAAATAAATTTATGAAGGAAATTAACATTCATTGTTTACGTTCAAACTAAATCCGTCTGCCAATCCGCACTTGCCAGCGTGGTGGACTATGCCCTTTACCTATCTCATTGTGAGATAAGAGCCCAGCAGTGGGACAGTTATGGGTTGTGATGATGATTATAAAACTAAATAAATAAATAAATGACAATGATAATTTCCCATTCAGTATTATTTTTAATCGCATATAATAATGACAATTGAAAAAATAAGAAAACTTAATAGTAGTTTACAAGGAGTCTATGCAATCAATATATCATATACAATAATTATTTTTTCATATACATATCTTGGGTTCGGTGCCGTATACGGTTTTTGTCGAATACGATGACGATATACAGTAGCGCTTACGTCATACTATTTACAGGAAAAACACGAATCCTATATTGAAGACGCGCGGTCAGTGGTTATCAACCTTTTCTACAGTAGATGTGATTTTTTGACATGAATATTCTTGTTTTTTATTTCAGTTATAATGTTGAGTGTTCTTTAATAAGCGCCATATTTTAAACCATGCAAAATATAAGTTTTCTTACTATTTTCAGAAATAAATATGATTAAGGCGCAAAATAATAATGTGTAATAAATATAATGTTGTTAATATATATCTTAGTGAAGGATACATTT
Source organism: Calpodes ethlius (assembly GCA_018251375.1). Lineage (NCBI taxonomy): Eukaryota > Metazoa > Arthropoda > Insecta > Lepidoptera > Hesperiidae > Calpodes > Calpodes ethlius. The sequence continues at coordinate 10,052 of DWPA01001910.1, forward strand.
TTTGGGGGATTGAGGTTCCCATACATTTAAAATGAGGATGATTTTTTGTCGTTCATCCCAAAATTTGGTTCATTTCAAAATTTTATTACACAATAAATATGTATATTTATACCAAGTTACAGCTTTCTAGCGTTAAGAATCTCTGAATCAAACTTCGGACAGACGATCGCACGAACATGAGTTAACTAAAGTTCACATAAAAAAATACTGAGGATGAAGGAACTGAAGATGAAAGTGAAAAGTAACTTAACTTTGATTTCTTTATTTTATTTAATATTATTACTGGTTGAATATTATTTTTGTTTTATTTATAAAAAGCTTTAAACAATAGATTAACTACGTTAAATTGTTTCAATAGCTATAATATAATATTACTTATCATTTAAATGTCCTCGACTCTTATTTCAATTACATTATTTTTAAAGTATAGAATCTGACTTGTTCTTCACTGCACAAATACTTGACTTTTTTTTTCACGAATACGATTTTTTCACGTAACCTGTATACGTATTGTCGTGCGAACGACAATGGCATAGACTATAATATCGTATTCGTAAAAACATCGCGCCGTAAAGTCGCCTTGTGACCCAGCGATGTGTTGTTACTTCTATAACAATATTTATGGCGCCAACTTAAACGGCACAGAGGTCAGCGTATAAAGGACAAAATACAGAGCGTTAAAAACATATTTAGATATTTAAATATATCAACCAACCCAAATATATTAACTATTCTTTTAACAATATGTTTTCTGGAAGATGTCGTTCAGTAATAAGACCGCCTGTTTTATAACATAATATTCAGATGAAATTTTCATGTACAATAAAGACGATGTTGTTATTGTTGTTTATATAGCCTTTGTTGAATAGTGTATAAATTAGTGTACCGGCATTCAGTCCTTGGAAGTTACACAGAAGATACAAGTAAAACTGAGACGTGTTAAGATTTATTAATTTTAAAATTTACTTTCACTAATTTCACCTACATACTATATCATAACGACACATTTATTTTAAAAAAAAATATGTTTCATATTGTAATATGGTTATTTTACTAAAACAATTATTTTTTTCTGAAATAACAGTCCTTTAATATCATAAATATTAATCCAAATGTGCGCGGTATTGGAAAGAAAATACCCAAGTATATTGATAAAAATAGAAATCGGAATATATCAGAATCAAACTCTTACAGCAACGTGCAACATTCCATTAACATAGCCAACTTGAATAGGAACCTGTTAATACAACGCCGAAGTAATGAATCCGTAGGCAGTGGTGTCGAAAGATATCCGTGAGTTGCGTGTAGGCGACCGTACACCAATGGTGTTTGGCGACCCCATCCCATAAGCCGACAGTTGGTTTGTAGTGTCGACTACCGAGTCCAGGCCACTATGCCGCTAGTTTACCATAGAACGTCGCGCGCGCTGCCGCTTTCCGCTAAGCGAACCTATGACTAATGAGTCGTAGTTTTCCGTAAATGCCAAATTTCATGGCACCGCGCGGCAAGGTCTCTCAAGAATAATATTGTGTAAAATATTTTGCAACCGCCGGTCGACGACGTTCCGGTGATTTTCACGCCCCGATCTTATAGGTACTTATTTTGTTTGTGTACGCGAAGCGAACTCGTTACTTAGTAAATCGATCGGTAACCTAAATATCATATTTGTACAAGTTGTATAAAAGATGACTTAATTACTTTTTATATGTAACAGTGTACGGGGCTTAACGGTATATTGTGTCACGCACTTGCGCTGTACGTTGAAAATTTAATGTGATTATGAAAAGTGTAACGAAATATTTACATTTCAGTATAACTTTAATACAGAAATATATGTACGAATGGTGAATTTAAATGATATGAAAACTAAATTTCCTCTATATTATATTAATAGTAAGTTAAATGTGTAGCTACCTACGCATAAACGTTCCTTCAAATATTTGACATCTAATTTGTGAAACGGATGATGAAAAAGCAAGAAAAAACTAGGTAGGTAGAATAGAATTTAAAAAATGCAGACTTTTTTAGTGCTCAAACTTTTAAATAACGATAATATATACTTTGATGCTAACTACTGAAAATAAATAAAATATAATATAATGAATATTGAGCATTAATATTTAGATAACCTACATGAAAGTTCAGGAAAAAAACGGAATATATGAATTTCTCTTTCCAGCTGCGACTACGGCCTTGAGCATGTGACACAACTACAAGCTAGCCAGTGATATCATCTTAGTTAACGAGTATACTATATTATTACAAAGTCGTGTAGGTACGTGAACAATAGAATGACATTATGGTAATAACTTTACTGTGAGTTCATACTATTTAAAGTCGTCGTTATGTTATGTGTAACTGCAATTATTGTAACCGTAGTAACTAGTGTAAGTGAAAATATGAAATTAGAACTTCAAGTAGGGGGTTAGTTATTTCTAACCGTCCGTTTACCCCTTTAGGCAATCAATAAAAATCTGTCCTTAGTCCTTTCCCACGCTATAAGAAATCTTTATGCAAAGTTTAGAATGCATTGTGTCGGTGAATAACAATTATCGTTGTTCCAAGTAGCCAATAATTGCATTATGAAGTTTACTGTTGTTGAAAATGTGATCACAGATAACAAATATTTTTACAAATTTTATTTTCTTTATTCTTTTAAAGATAGCGTTGTTTTATTTCAAGCAGTTATTTTTTAATTCTAACTTCTCAACTCAACTCATTCTTCTCAACTAAGAAACGGTTGTAGATTGTTTTTTTTCAGACTCTTATTTTTTTTTTAATTCCATTCAACTGTGGAATGGTCTCATTTAAAAAATGTTTATTTTTTCCTGGTAGTAGATATGAGATATCAACGTTATAATCAAAACTTAAGTGCCCTAAGGAACAATTTAAGATTACATTGTAATACTGTACCTGTATCTAACTACTTTGTATGGACTAAATTTTAGTGAAATATTTTTCATGATTTACATTACTCTCATTTTTAATAACTTTATTGAAGATACACTTTTGCTGTACTTAAAGAAATTTATGAGAGAACAATTTATTTTAACTGTTTTCTACGGTTGCGTAATTTATAAATACGGATTGGTTGTTGAAATGTTATATCACTTTCACTTAAAATTTTCTGCAATCAAAGGGTTCACTGGCCTTATTTGTTTTACCTGAATATCTCGTAAAATATAAATAAACAACGTTAAAAATCTACTTCTCAATTACACCAACTTAAGACGTATATTTATAAAGATTAATTTGATTGGAATTTTCTAATTTAATAGCAGTCTGCCCTTGACCTCCGTGATTTAAAACCGAAGCCCATTATATTAACACGTATTCAAAACATAGAAGACTATATGATTAGAATAGATTAATTTGATAAGTAGACGCCCCTTCTTCAACTAGAATTCAAAAACAAGCCAGTTTGGTAAACAGAAATATGAGAGAGAATAAACCAATTAAGCATGCTCATTTTCAAGACGCATTTTCATTTTGATACTCATTTTGATTGTTTTCTCTGTAACCTGACAATGTCGAAGTAATTATGGGGTGAAGGTGAAATTTCGTTGAAATCAGAATATAATAATGATCGAGAGACGTGGTCACAAAATTCTGTATTTAAAGCAAATCAAATTCTCAGTATTGCCGCAGAAAATTCATCATTCTAAATAACAAACGTGAACGTGTTATTTAATCCAGGTATAGTCGTAGGTGTTGATAGTTAGAACTTTATTGGGGATACTAGTCGTCTATAGTATGACTATCATCAAGTTTGATGATTGAACACTCATTCATCGCAAGAATTAGTTTCAAGGAAATATTAGTTTAGGAACTCTTATAACCATTTAAATTAGGTACAATTCAAGACTTTCCGTGAATATAATTATACTAGACGTTGACCCTGGCTCGGTCCGCGTGTACAAAGTAGCCTATAGTACTAGTCGTCCTCCCAACTATCTCCAAAACAAAAATGATACCATAGCGACGCTCCGTTGCGTCGTAAAAGAAAGACAAACAAACAAAAAAACTTCCACATTTATAATATTAGTATAGATATCCAAACTTATATAAAATGCTGAAGAGTTTAATTATTTGTTTGTAAGCACTAATCTCTGAATAGATAGCAAAAATCACGAGGAAGACTAGATAATCTAGCATTAGGCTAATGTTCTTACTAAACCTTAAATATTGATATTTGTCGGAAGAATAAACACTATTGAACTCCTTTAATAGCGTGCGCTAAGGTAAAGGCATAAGTACCATTGATTACAAAGATATAGTTTTAGTAGATAGTGCATATATGTATCTATGGTAGATTTGAATAAACTGACAAATAAATTAAGCGCGGACACAGACGCGAGCATCAGCTAGCTTTTTATAAACCTACTCAATATTTAAATAGGTTAATTTCATAAAAGTATTTTTAATGTTATAGATTTCATACATTGGTAATAAAAGTCGGATGTCTAGACATTACGTCAATCCAGCAAGCAATCACATGCGGACGGAGTAAATAATTTTGGTATGCGCTTCATTACCCATGGCTTCAGTATTAGGTTGAGATTCCACGAGAGTTGAGCGAGGTATCCCTACGTTGTATGAGGAAAAAATCCAGCATTACAATTACTTGGTTTTCCTAACCTCGTATACTGATGTTATAAGTGGATTTTCCTCGCGTAATTCATCGCTGCTTCGAATTCAAATTGAAATGTTTTAATTTCAATTTCGTATTGAACAATATTCATGTACGTCGAATGCTTATATACAAATCTGCTATTATTTATCTTGTATATGATATCAGCCAATGTTTTGCACATCATTATTACTTATTATATGCAAATGTTATAAAAAATTACAGTAATATTGATGAACACGCAGAACGCGAGAATTTTTAGCTCCATCTCGACCGCCTTTCTTTTAAGTGTAATCGTAACTAACTTTTGCTAAGTGTAAATCCGAGACCTAAGGATAATTATGGATACTAAAGTACGATTTAACCTTCACATTGATTATATCTGTAATCGTGGATTAAGAAGTCTAGGTTTTGTTATACGAAATTTTAAATATTTCAAAAACTGTCCACAAAAATTACTAATTATAATGCACTATTACGTAAAATGTTTAGAATATTACAGTGGGTTGGAACTTGCATTACGAAATTTATTGTAAACGGTTAGAAAGAGTCCAGAAAACGTTTTTATTACATCTTTCATACAGCTGTAATCGGGTTTGAACACTATCGAGATCGCTTGAATTATTTTCAAATAACATTACACAGTTTTCGCAGAAAGTTGTTTGACAGCGTGTTACTGTAAAAACTAATGAGATAACATTGATGCTTCTAAGTTAGGATCTCAAATATACATTTCGATGCCTAGAACAGTGCCTCGATATTTAAGATATAAATAATTTCACGAAAAACCTCGAAGTACTGTATTGGGTCAATTATTTTCTCTAAACATCATAGTAAGAGACATGAATGCATATCACAATGTACATCCCCTTATATACATATTTTGTAACAGCCAAAACAATTAAAAAAAATATGTAGTAAATATAAAAAGCTAATCTTTATTTATGAAATAGTAATCTTATTAACCATGACTACATTAATTCAGTCTATCAAATATAAATTTTAAATTAAATTCATCGTGTAATTGTATATTAATGTATATTATTAATTAAAAAATGAGTTATTTGCATGGCTTTTTAATGTCAATTTGTAATGGTAATGTAATGTGATCAATAATACTTTTTTATAGTGTTATTATAATTATTATATTTTTTTTAAATTTTATTTTATTAATTAATAATAATGATTTAATTATTACATTTTTATAATTTCATTATTTAATATTAAGACTTTAATTATTTATTAATAATTTAATTCTGTAATTTGCAATAAGTCACTTTTGCAATTTTATTGTATGTATTAATTGTATGAAAATGAGCTGATATGAAATGCTAATCGTACCTACCTATAACTGAAATGATATTTATTTTTCATAATATTTTGCATGTATTCTAGAGAGTATATTGGTGGTAATTTTGTTGGTGCAACACTAAAAGTAAATGAAAATAAATATAAAACATTTAAATTCATTGTAATAAAGTACGACATTCGTTATTTTTACAAGATTAACTATACCATTATTGATAAAGTACAAGTTACCTTTGCAGACTTACCTTTAATACACGTATTCAACAAATTTAAATTATGCAAATTTGTCTGTTGTTCCTCTCAAAGTTTCAAAAAAAAATCCAGATATTCATATAACTATAAAACTTTAATTCTCCCGCAAATATTTTACAATCTGATACAGTTAATATATGGAATCCCTTTTACGAACCAAAATTCTCTGGTGGATATTCAGCAGAAATCCCTGCGTTGTATACAATTTAAATTTTATCATGAACATCCAGAATTACTAAGAATGTATAAACAATTATATGAAACGCTTTTGTACGATATTTGTAAAAACCGATATGACTGTTCAATCTACCTCTTTTCTACTCCCAACTACTATAATGCGGTATTGGGTATTCCAATTCGTATTATTAACGGTTATAACTCTAAATATAATTTCATTGATATAATCAAATATATGACAAAATTAAATTTCATCTATCTGGATAAAATTTCAAATTTCAAATATCTTTTAATTACTTCTATCTTCTACTATTCTATTATACGATTAATTCTTGATCCATAAAGATAAATAAAAATATTTCGAATCTACAACCGTTTCGGAAAGGTGGTTTATTAAGGAGAAGAAGATAACACGTTTAAATACAATAGCTATTTAATATACATTAATTCACCAACTTGATTGGAATTGATTTTAAAAAGGTATATCCAAACGTCCCTGTCAATGGCACATTTTGATAGACTATAAATAATAATCACAACCCATAACTGTCTCACTGATAGGGTCGAGTCTCCTCACACAATGTGAGGGATACAGGCCACAGTCCACCACGCTGTCCAACTGCCGATTGATGGTCACACACCCTC
>DWPA01001911.1:0-17058 GCA_018251375.1 Calpodes ethlius
GTTTTAATTATTGTTGTTTAGGAGTCTAGGTCAACCCGCAACCAGATGGACTGACGACATGAAGAAGAAAGCGGGTACTCGCTAGATTCAGAAGGCTCAGGACCGGTCTTTGTGACGCAAATAAGGGGAGGCCTATGTCCAGCAGTGGACCTTTAAAGGCTGATAGATAGATTATTGTTTTTAACAAGTATCTATTGCGTATATATTTATACTACAGAAGAGATCAAATACTATGCTAATATACAATTACCTAGTTAGCGCTTAAAATTTGTTTCAAAACCTAATAGTAATGTTATCTAAGTTAACTTAAAGATTCCCATCTAATTATTTTTTCCAGCAGTAAGCTACTCCTCGAAGCAAAAACTATCACGAATTCCTAGTAATTATAACAAGATACGTCAAATTCTATCAATTATAAAGTGTTTGTACCATGACCCATAAAGGTACACTCACAGTGTTTTTTAGACTAGAAAATACATTTTAAGCTCAACCTCGGCACCCTTTCGTTGAGTATTCGCCACTCAAATTAAATACCTTTATAAATAAAAATGTTCACTATCTCTCGCTTTGTGATTATCAAGAAAATTTTTATTTCAAACTTTTTATACGACGAAAATATATTGTATGCGTCAATGTACTACCCGCAAACTTTGCGAACTTAACCCATTTAGGGCTGAATGTATTTGAAATTAGATTTCCATTCATCGTAGTTTTATTTTCGGTATATTTTTTGTATTCTTTGACGTTTATAAGTGTTATATATTATTGAGTATAATGTGGGAGTCTTCAAAAGGAGAGTGAATAGCCTCTTTATAAGTTAGTGCGCACAACATCATAGACTACATCGACCCTTACCATCAGGTGGGATAGTAGTCAAGCACTGACTTATCGTAGGTTAAAAAAAAAAGAAAAAATGATTCATAAAGGGTAAATTTAAAGTTTTTCATCAGTTTACTTCTCTGCATCTTAGTATGTTATCTCCTTAAATTACTCTTTGCAGATTGCAACAGACATAGGCAGTGCCTTGGACTACCTCCACACTAAGATGCAGATCCTGCACGGAGACATGAAATCTTACAACATATTGGTGAACGGAGATTTTGAAATATGCAAGTTGTGTGACTTTGGTGTTACTCTGCCATTGGATGAAAATGGTGTGTTTGATAAGGAGAAAGCAGGAAAATATGCTGTTTACTTTGGTAAGAACTTAAGAGAATCCATACTAATATTATAAATGCTTTCTCAGCCGCGTGCGAAGCCGCGGGCAACCTCTAATATTAGAATATTTTTTTATTTTTTACACATCATACATATTAAAAGGGAACATTTGTAGGAGTTTGCTACCTTGCAGGTAAATTTAGTGCTTGTCTAAGCCATGTAAGTAGGTCAAAGCAACTGGAATCAGCATTCACTGAGACAGGTGGATGGAAGTCAAATAAATTCTGACCTAGTATTAAATTAAAGATTTAAATGATTCTGATTTAGATGACGATGATTTAGACATTAGACTGCACTATTTTATTGGCTGTCTATTATTGAGACATAAATTGTTTTATTTTAGGCACAGAAGCATGGAGTGCGCCAGAAGTGATCCACGGCGGGGAGATCAGCAGCAAGACAGACATTTGGGCCCTGGGGCTAACTCTGTGGGAGATGATGGCTTTAATGCCACCACACTCCCAAACTGACGAGACGCTCGACGAGAGTGTAACCTTCATGGACGATGAGGATGATAGTGCAGTAGAAGACTATTTTTCCCCTAGATATGGTCAGTGTCGATAACTTGTACCAGTAACTTGAAACTCGATTGTTATATTCAAACAAAATAAAGAGTAACAAAGAAATTACTCAGGGTTTAACAGTTTCCATCCCTCATGTCAAGGAAGCTGGAGTACCTGCTGAATTAAATGAGGATATGGCCAGGCTACTAGTGTTGGTGGTTGGAATCAATACTACCTAGCTTAATTCTGATAATACTTGTGCACAGTGGTAAGGTATTTACACAGTAGGGCTGTGCTCCTAGAATCAACTGTAAAATGGTTTTATATGTTTAGGTCCCAATATTAAAGGTTTGACCACCATGTACATTAAATAACCCAGTGCTACTTCTACGGTCTATGGTGGAACATCTCATTGGTACTGAGAGCAATTTTTTTTAGGTTAATAGACAAAAGAGAATAGACAAGCGGTCATGGCCATGAAATAATAGTTTCACTCATTATTTTATAGCATATTCATAATTATGTTACAGGCACTAGACCAGATGTCCCAGCCAACATATCAGAAGACAAGTACTCCGACCCTCTGGCTCTGTTCTTCTGTTGCACCGAGCCACTGCCCAAGGACCGGCCTACAGCATTCCACCTTGCTACTGCAGCTACAGACATGTCAACACAGAGTATATAATATTAGGTGATTTAACAGTGCATAGCATAGAAACTTATTTACTATACTAGTTCCTTGACTTGCACACAAGTGCTGTGATCAGATACAATTTATCATGTAATGAATGTATTTGTATATGTGCTGGTCCTTGGATTATAGCAGTCACTCATAACATTATACATCCTTTATTGGGAGTAGGTGTGGTTCAATTGAACTGGCTGGAAATCAGTTTGGGTTCAAAAATTATGTGCAAAAAGTTGTTATAACGTGAGATGATTAAAATTCATAAAAAATCATTTAGTATAACTGTAAATAAAACAAAAAATAATACAGATATTTACAGATTCACTTGGTTTGCTCAGTGTCCCTATTTAAGAACCCCAAGTCAAAGCCTTTCGGTAAACTTGGGATGAAAGAGCACATTACACACCTGCGGGACAAATTACATTATTTGGCTGTTGGTTCCAGTAAAAAGAATCAGCTTATTTTAGTGTGATGAATATCAAATATATTTTAGTATATATTTGAACACAATATTTTTCCTGGGGAGGCATATTAAAAATTATTAAATTGATATAAGAACCCTGCACGCAACGTTACTTACCCAGGTGGTCTGCAACTGACCGCTAGCATACTGTACAGCATGTACAGAAGTAAAACAACGGTGGTATATCAAAAACAACTGTATTATAGTAACATAAGTAAAAATTTAACAAGTTTCACCTTACCTTAGTATACAGGACCTTATAACACATACACAATACGTTCTATGTTAATTATAATGTTACTTTACCTATATAATATTATTTTAGTTAAAAGAACTCGAAAGCTGCTTTGTTATGATTATGTTACGACTTGTACAGAATATATTTAAGAAAGGTTATGCGCAAGGTCAGAAGCCAATAACAATCGATGTGATATGATATAAAAATTCAAATTTTTGTATGTTTGCAGTTATTAGGCTTGAAAAATAATTGACTAACTGTGATTTTTTATACAAGATATTTAAATATAAAAACGTTTCAATATTATTTCATTATAAAGTGCCCACGGAAATAAGAAGCACTTTGAATATTTAATAATTTGGCATTTGCTACTCTTGTTGGTATGATGGGGGGGGGGGCGTAGTTTTCAAATAGAACAGCTCCAAGCACCCTTAACATACAATAACGAGATTGATTGTGCAACCCTTACAACTAATTTAATGACAACAGCATGGAGACTCATAAAATTAAAAATTCGAGATCCCTCCAACAGATGATCCACGTTAGTATGATAAATAGTTAAAAAATAAGTGATGTTTATAGCAATAATTAGTAGAGGTTATGACTAGGTTTACTAAAAAGTAAATATACACTTACGTGTAGCAATAAATAAGACAATAGGTACCGAATGGTAATTTTGAAATACTTGAATAAAGTTAACAATGTTTACATTATTTTATACAACAAATGGAAATTCGTACCGATTGTAATTTATAATTGAACATTAGCGCGGCTCAGCGTGACACGAGACGTACTTCTGTTAGCGATGACAACAGTTCATATTGTATTACAAATATTACTAGCAATGTGTTTGTAAATATATTAATAAATATATTGATTTGTAAGTGAAATATCAGTGCTCGATAAATCCTTTTTTTCATTTCATATTTATTGTGGTCTTGAAAAAGATATTACATGAATATCTGTGATAACATCAGCGACTACATGCTAGGATAAACTTAATATTATGTATACATGTCGAGTTTGCCGCTGACGTGACGTCACTGGAGGGCAGCGGTCAAATTGCCTGCCATACATTATTGTCAAGCCCAAATCAACAGTTCCGATACATCTGTCACCGTTGCCGTGCTTTTCACACCTCAATCGACTATTACAATAGAACGGCTACTTATTTAAACATAGAAGTCGATGACGTTTACAACATCCTTTTATGTCAATCACTACTGTTTCCTTTTCCCATGGTTCTACCAGAGAGAATAAAATAACAAATATGTAGAAAAGTGAATATGAAAATGTCGATTAAGCAATAAACAGACATGTGTCGTTGCCTACGGTACTAGGCGAGGGGGCGCGGCGGCACACTCACGGCGAACGGGTAGAGGCTACATGCGGTGACATATACACATTATAACATGTGACGTAATACGTAGCTAAGACCGATCAATTATAATATAGAACAGTGATGGATTAATATTATGAGCGATGTTAATAAGGATTGAAGTTTATGTAAAAAACGACATAATATATAGGTCGGTTAAGTAAAGCTGGCGCGGTCACAGTGCTCACACCGAACAATGTTTACAAAAATTTTCAGACGCTTCATCAGCGTATGTGAACATGTTGTACGTGTCAGCTTTATTTAATCGAATTTTAAACTTATTTCAGTGCGGTTGTAGTCTTCCCGCGAACATGTTGGTCTACAAAACCGCAAGAAAATTTAATTCTACAAAAAAATACGTTTATTTGTTTCATCGTTGTAAATATACCTCTTCCTCGCAAAATCCACTGTTAACCGATATTAAAGTTATAATATACGAATACCGGTATGGCTCTATACTTAGAATGTAATGAGATTTTCATACTTAGTCTAAGAATACACAGTACTAAAATAGTGTGGCTTCGTTTAATTCGTGGGGATATGGGACAGGACCGGCAGCGGTGCCGAGGTTACAAAAATACTTATCTGGAGTAGCGGTGCTGGTGGAGCGGCTCCACGCCAGGTTGTACGCTACAAGATTTAGTTTGGATGTACTACGGTTTTTATGTACAACAGAATCATTCGAAAGTCGATGTTTTAAATTTAAATATTTAACACAGGTCCGATCAAATTTTATCTTGCACACTTATATTCAAATATAGTCACGATGCGACGCACGATGCCATAATAATGCGGCGAAATTAATTGCACGTAAAATCTTGAGCAGAGATTTATTGCGTTGCTTTTTATTTATATATGACCTACGTCCTTGTGTAAATAGCCGAAGGATGAGTTGACGAGCTACTTGACAGGTGGTCAGCGTCGATAATGGACATCGGCAACACCAGATCTACAACTCACGTATTGGCGACCAAGAACAAAATTATGATTAATAAATAAATTTTTTGGCGGCGGACCGGAGCCGAGGGTTATTTGTCATTTTGCTCGCCAGCTACATAGTTCTGATTTATCAAGATGTTAAATTTGACCGAACCCGTCCTTGGTGCGACTGCAGGTGGAACCGAATGGATTCCACTGTGTTTAAGAGACAATAAATATAGGAACGTTAGTATCCCGCCTAAAGCTAGTGCTACCGTGGAGAGTTGTATAAACATAGCGGAAGTTTGTGTAAGGCATTCCTCAAGTAAAGCTTAATGTTCTGTGTATCGTCGGGATAGTTCCGGGAGATGGAGATAACTATATCGAGGTACAATACATTCAACTTATGGAATAAACTTGGCCCTCGTGACGTCATGGCCAATGGTCCGTTGAGCGAACAAACGTGTACATGAAGTTGAATCTGTAATATAAACCTCGGAATATTGACCTCGGTCGAAATAATTAACACCAGCGCGTACTTCGTTACGATACAGATACAATATAATCCGGTATAAAATTGAAAACCGTTTACATGAAAAATCGCGCCTTGAAGTTTGCAACTTGATTCGATGATTATCTTCTGAGAGCGCCATATTGAATGTTGTGACGTCACAAAGCCTATACTCGGCACACGATCGAAGACTAAGATTCCTCCATCGATTCCATGGATACCTCATAGTCAAAGTGCGACCGGTAGGTTAAAAGTTCTGTGGGAACCAAAGTCATAGCTGGTGTGTCTCCGGCGGAAGCGATAGGCAATGTCCAATAAACGTTCAGGAGGTCCATGACGTCGTGACGTCACTTCGTAAGCTCATAACACGTCCCGTGCACCCGGCGGGCGCCGCCCTCACGAGTGCTCCACGGTCCGGAGGTAGGCCGCCACGTCCCGCTTGCCGGCCGCCACCGCCACCTGCAGCGCCGTCAGCCCGGCCGCGTTGCGGAGCGCCGTCGCCGCCACCTGCGAAAGTATACGTCGCAGCGTCCCATAACTTCTGTATATAAATTCCTTACCTAATCAAACGACATCTATGAACAATCGTCAGAACAATTATTGGATATGTCAAAGTAACGTTTGGATGAGGTCGGTATAGTATCGCAAGGGGCACTGATTTGGACGTTTTGAAAAATGAAGTTGAAAAATATGGGATTGTTTGGAGGACTATATTCTCGCAAGGAATTCACTCACCTACGACACTAGTAAGAGAGAGGTAGACTAAGTTTTGTCGCAAAATGAAAGGTATGTTTGACGTGTCGTCATTGCGGCAGGTTAATGCGAGAATAATATGGTGGTACCGTCTTACTTCAAGTGGTGAGTATTGAGCACCGTGGGTTAGCGTGATTATTATAGTTACAATTCAAGGTGTCCCTTAGGTACTATTATGTAGTATTTTTGCATTGGTAATGATTACACCAGCTTACTATCACCAGTCACCGCTAGGTGGCGCCAGTAATCGTTGTCTCACTTGAGTCTGCGTGCGGGAATTCAATGGAAATTTATTAGTTATAAAATTAAAGTTTAGCTGATCACAGATGTATTGGTAAGTAGCCCCTGCTACAGCATATTGGCAATGTGACGAAGGAAGAATTCGTAGGGGTTTTTGATAATTTTTGAACCTTCTGTAATATAAGTAGAAGGTTATTTTGTAAAAAGATCGTAACCGACGGCCCAGAGCCAGTGGCGGCGGTACGTACCGGCGCGCCGTCCACCAGCACGGAGCGCCGCGCCAGCAGCCGCACGCACGACAGCTGCCCGAACATGGCGGCGCCGTGCAGCGCCGACTGCCCGTTCTGGAACCGTAAGCTCCTCATTGATTGTACACGCCGAAACAAATGTTTACATAAAATATACTTGATTAATCGGTTAGTGCAGCATAATAAGCGGTGCCACCGGTCAGGACCGACTTACATTTTACATCAGCTTTTTTTTTCGGCCTCCCCGTGGCTGCTTACATAAATGACAAACCTTGTTTAAGGAGTCATTAAGTATTTCAGTACGGTTGGCTGGTAGTTTCTTCTATTCTTCGATCAGCCTTTAAAGGTCCCCTGCTGGACGCAGGCCTCCCTTAATTTGCTCGACCACTTCTTAATCAATCACAATTTTTTTTAACATATATAGGCAACAATCGTCCGATTGCTTGGAAGGCGATTAAGAACGAGGCATATTATTTGAGGTGTTGGTGATGAAATATATAACTTGAATTGGAAAACTACTATAACTAATATACTAAGTGTTTGGTTGGCTGACACAACTACTGTATTGTAGTAAAGTAATTAGAATGTTATAAAAATTGCTAGTTTTGTTAGTTCTGGCTTCGGTAATGTCAGCGTTGAAACTCATTGCATGGCATGGAGCGGTCGGTGGGTAGGGTGGGCAATGTGGGTACTGACGGGCAGCACGCCGAGGTTCGGCTTGTACTTGAGCAGCTCCACGACGACGGCGGAGTGCCCCTTGTGCGCCGCCTTGAACAGCGGCGTGGCGCCGTCCTGCACGCAACAAACATGACAACATTACATATCATTATTATTATTGACAGTTTCACGAAAACATACCTTTCAGCATAGTTTCCAACTTTTTTTGCAATTATGCATTATTTAATAGTATCTATTATGTCTATCTAACTTCAGTATCTATCGCTCATCAGTCAACACTTTGTTCTTTAACACTCCATTCCAAAAATCATGTCATAAAGATGCTCCGTTGTGTCGTGAAAGAACAAACAAACACACTCGCACTTATAATATTAGTATAGATAGATGCGAGACAGTACTCTTTGTATATACTGACGTCGCTGATGGCCATGGTCGGCGGAAACCATGTCACATCTGGTGGATTGTTAGTTCGTTTCTCGGCTGGTTACGTAAAAGGAAACAGGTTCATCATCACAACCCATAACTGTCCCATTGCTGGGATAGGGTCTCCTCTCACAATGTGAGAGGTAAAGGCCGTTACAAACACTAAAAACTAGCTTTCATAGTGCAATGCACTAGAGTAAAAAAATAGGCACTGCATTGTAGTGACCAACCAGGAAAGAATCCTAAATGTAGTATCAGGTAACACTTATAAAAATGCATTGCCTATCATCAGAACTAAAGGAAAGTGTTAAATTTCAACTTCGTAAGAAAAGAGAAGCTAGTTCTATTTCAACTTGCAATATTTATTAAATAAAAACATCTATACCAACAAATCACTATGTATTCACATGATACTAGATGGCGTTGTTATCAATTTCACGTCTCTACATATTTTTTAAACTTGGCAACATTTACAAATGCCTAAAATAGCAGATAGATGTCGCTACTAACACAGTGTATGCTACAAGTCATACTTAATTTTACATAAGTACTATTATTAAGACCTAATTTATTAGACAATGAATGACAATTAAGTGGAGTTGGAAGATTATAATTAGTTGGTTTAATGATCGCAGTGAGACGGTTTAACTCCCCTCCTAAACATTATATATGTTCTAATGTGTTCTACTGTGGTTTATAAAGGTCCATATCGATGCCCCCGGCGAAAGTAGCGGTGATGTGCTATTACTGACTCTTTTATATTATGTAATATTTGAAATATACAACTTGTAATACATCTATGCAATTTTTCCTGGTAAATTTCATTAATATGTCGAAGTTACGGTTCATGTTTATGTTTTTAAGGAAACGCTTTTTTTTTACAAAATTATTTACCAAAAATGGGGTATCTTTTTTCCTGAAAAGTTTTGATTTAGAAATTACCGCTTTTTCGTTGGGGACATCGATGTTATGAGTGTCCTTTCGTCTAGGCGAAAAAACGTTTATTTGTCCCCTGAACCCCTGGACCAGAAGCCGGTACGGCCATGGGACAGTGTGGGGTCGCACCTGTCGCAGGCTGTCGACGCGCGCGCCGGCGGCGAGCAGCGCGCGCGCCACCCGCTGGTGGCCGCACTGCGCCGCGATCCACAGCGGCGTGGCGCGGTCCAGGCGCGGCGCGTCGGGCCGCGCGCCGCCCGCCGCCAGCGCCGCGCACACCTCCTCGTGCCCGTTCTGCGCCGCGATGAACAGCGGGCTGGCGCCGTCCTGCCGCAACCGATACTCAATTACTATACCACACACTGTATACGGTTCACAAGTCGCACATAATTCACTTTTCTTCCTTATTGTCGCTCAACTCACACTTGTTTACGTTGCATTAACGTGATTGAGCTTAAATATAATACGATCGCCATCAAACAACACACATTCAAATAAATACTTAAGAACCAAGAAAAATAATATTTAATTATACGGATGACCCGGTCTCATATCGATTACCTACACCCGTGGGTAACGATGACCATTTACCGGATGAGCGTCTAGATGTTTGTCAACTATAATATATATGAAAAAGACAACATTATGGAAAATTCTCAGGTAAGAAGGCAGTTCCCCTGACGAAAATGTAATGAATACATTATAAACAGCAACACGTTATCAATGATATTTGTAGAGTTCGCTCCCGGGTATCCCACGCCAGAATCTGACGTTCAATAGTCAAAGACAACAGTGTCACCGTGTGACCAGTGAACTGACCTTCATGCAGGAGTTAACGTTGGCACCTCGTCTGATCAGCTCCTCGACGACGGGCAGGTGGCCGCACTGGCACGCCACGAACAGCGGGGTGCCGCCGTCCTGGAAACATTACCGTTCATCTTTTTAAACCACCTCTATAAAATGATTATTTTTGTTAACTATTAAAATATTTCATTTTCAGAACTTCAAACGTATACGTCTTTCGCAGTGCCCTAATGCAGTGCAATTTTAAACAAGGTTAAATCCTTTTGCGTCGTAAAGTACCACCGCACTTTTAGGAGCTTCAGCTTTAGACCTTTTGAACCGCACAAAGGATTCTAGAATATCTCAACTGTAAACAACTAAATGCCGTGGATGTATTCCAATAATATTCTGAAAGTTAGGAGCCAAGAGCCTTTTAATGGAGCTTTGTGGTTCTGGTGGTCACTGTCCGCGATGAGCGCTAACCATTAGTCATTCGTCAACTATATGAGTATACTCGTATATATAATAAAAACGAAAGGTTAAAGACGCAGGTATATAAACTGATCTTTTACCGATCGACCAGTGCTGTAATCGAAACATGCATGAATATTTTAGTATACACTTATATTGGTCTTCAAACATTAAAATTAGCTACATCCAATAGAAGGATCCTAGCACCAATACATTGTCCGTTGTTGAATTGACTTTGTAGCAGAACGAACAAGAGAGGTGAACTCGTCCCAAATCCTAACCCCCTTTACAAGTAAATGTATATGATATAGAAGAAGAGTGAAGACTCTCACCGTGCTGGGCGCGTCGATGTTGGCGCCGGCGTCCAGCAGGAGCGTGGCGATGTCGAGGAAGCCGCCCTGCGCCGCGAAGAACAGCGCGCTCGTTCCTGTCTGACATGCACAACGCATCACACTACCGAACCGACACTGCCCACTGCAGTCATTTATATCGACCAACCTCGGATTAAAATACACATTCAAGAATACGAAGAAGAACGTAGATTACCGTTAAGTAATCCATAAAAAAGGCTTAAGGTTAGGCGGCATTTAATTATTGACTAAAATCAAGTTCATATTGCACTAATCACTTCAAAAAAGCGTTTAAACGTTTGGGAATAGAAAAAAATGTTTTTATACATGTATTTTATACACGTATCAAATAACTTTTGAATTGTTTCGGTTGAGTAAAGTAGAGCATATCAACACTTATTAAGGATAAAGATATCGATAAAGATCAATTAAATAGTAGCAATATTTTTATTATACAATTTGATGAGTATGGACCGGGGGTCCAACTATTATTACCGATAGCCCCTACACGGAACTCTAAAAGAATATTAGTTAAACACAAACATTGTGGTAATATGAGAGAGAGCAGGCTTGTACGTGGTACGTAGTTTCATTACTAGCTGAATACTGCAATGACCACATGGTAGCTATTCATTTGGCGAGCCCCCGGCGCCGCCGTCCCGGGGCCATACAAAAGAATGCTAACGCACATGTGTATATTAGGGCTCCCTACCGCTGGTAGCAGGTTATGCTAGGAAGTATCGTAATATACTGTACTTATATATATTTATATTTGTTCAATCAAGACCATTTTACAGTAAAAGTGCTTTTAAATGCTTATGTTATGTAAATCTATTTTTATCAGTCGGAAACGCTTAGACTAGCAAAAAGTTCTGACTTTAATAAACACGTCGCAGCAAACAAAGGAGCCGTCAAAATGAGGAGGATTCCGCGGGTCGCGGGTGACAAGGTCGTCAAATGATTTCCAAGTTGTAATAATGATATATAGTTGCAGTTTTACCGTCCTGCAACAGGCGGGGTCGGCGCCCTGCGCCAGGAGCTCCCGTACGCACTCCGTGTGCCCCATGGCCGCCGACAGGATCAGCGGCGTGGTGCCATCCTGAAACGAATAATATTTTAATGAGAAGGTTGCAGCGAGATTTGTACTGCGGATATCACAAATGCTAGAGGTGAATATTTATTTCAGGAAAATATTTCCCCATATTACTCGAGTGCAGCCAATTCATTGGTTGCAAGCGCAAATCGATTCCAGTGTATGTAGTAAGGATCTTTCCGACTGTTTTTCGTGAATGATTCCACAGAGTGTTCTCGTTAGTTCTTGGTCCTAATTATTACAATACAAATCAGTTAGAAAATCCGAAGCATTAAACACTAATTCGAATCGCACCAATTAAAATAAAGCATTACATTTGCTTGTAGGTATACTTAATACCTACTGCATTCGCAGCTCGAGGTATTGCCTTGAGTAGTGATCTTTTTTCTTAACGAAATGATAATTGTGTATTAAAATAGCTAGTTACAATGAAATATTCAGTTTATAAATATTGTATGTTACTGTAACCGGCGCTGCGATATTACAGTTGGCACCGGTGCGGCCGAGCGCGGCGGACGATATCGTGCGGAACGACTCCGCATGCGATATTACAATAAAACTGATAAAACAATTAGAGTATGCAATTATCGCACTGTGTAGCGAATACTACTAAAGCCATATCTTACAAAAGATATCCTGGTGTAACTCCTAGCACCGCTTTTCGGTTCTTCTGCTACCATTTTAATTGCAATATTGGGCATATTCATTATGAAATATTTAATTATAAAATTATAGTCATCTTCGCAAAACTAAAGGTCCCATTGCTGGACATGGGGTATAGACCATGGTCCGCCACGCTGGCAGAGCGTGGGCTGGTAGATTTTTCACATCTTTAAGAACGTAGTGGAAAACTATTACGCGTAGTTAAGCATGTTTTAATTGTTTTTCTTCACCGAAGCAAGTCATAACTAATTTACAATACGCCCATCAATTTGAAAGTCCATGCACGAAATAAACTAAGGTTACTGCGTTTTTAATGGTCCATATATTTATTAACGAAAATTTGTACGTGAATGAATTTACTGGAGTATAAACAACGAAACAGTGACACCGGCCCGTACACTGCACGCTCCGTGCCGTGACCTTCACCGTGAGGCTGCGGCAATTACTTACGATAACCGTGGAGGGAAACCGTACGAGCCGTGTAATTAACGGTCCAGATAAAGAGGATACGGCGCGACTTGGCCACCCTCCAACTGCCACATTACTTAAAGGAAGTGCGAGTAATTAAAACACATGACGCTGGAAAAAATAGGACAAATCCGTTTGTAGTAACTTATAAATATTCAGATAAATCTGTGTGTCGTAGATCTGCTGTATTTAATATACATACCCATGGCAAAAATATGGCAGTCATGAGGTACAATTCATGGTGTGGTCGAAATGATTGCATTATAAGACAATTTACCTATATACATATTATTTCATTCAACACTTCGTAAATCATTCGAATCTATTTTATATTTCGGGCGAACGTTTTGGGTAACATTATAATTACAAGCAGGAGTTCCCTTATCTGATACTAGGTAAGGAGCACTTCGTTA
The DNA here is from genome assembly GCA_018251375.1 of Calpodes ethlius. Lineage (NCBI taxonomy): Eukaryota > Metazoa > Arthropoda > Insecta > Lepidoptera > Hesperiidae > Calpodes > Calpodes ethlius. The sequence goes on from DWPA01001911.1 coordinate 13,437, forward strand.
AGGTATATTGATAAGATATGTTGAAAGCCCTTCAAAATATTTAAAACTAGCGATCCGTCCGGGCTTCACAACACACTACAGAAAAAGTGTGAACGTTGCATATAAAAACATAGCGGTCCGCTCCGGCTTTGCACGGGTATAAAATATATAGCCTATGTCACTCACTGAAATATGATTAAAATAGATCCAGTAGTTTTGATTTATTCATCACTGTCCGCGGCCCGCACGCGTTAAATTCGGAGTAAAACAATTCCCCATTCCCTATACCATGAAGGTACGCTACGTTCCGCAATTTTTAAATGTGTAATATCTTTGAAAATATTAATTCAAATCATATACTGTAAAGGGCCATATAGATCTATACTAAATCAACAATCTCTTTAAGGTATTTGATTGGATATGGATTACTGCTGTATTGGTTAAAATCGAAAATTAGCCATTATTTGTCGTAAAAAGTAAATGACAAAAAAAATATTATGGGATATCCATAAGAGATAGACATATCGCGGAGTTTTCTGTAGACCTTTTCAATGTATACAATATACAATACTTATTACATTATTTTGATAAATCTTGTACGATTCAGCCTGCGTTTGTAATGTAAGCGGAAAATATGTAATTATTTACGACATCACATTAGAAAACTCGAAAATAACAGTATTTCTCCATTATTTAATGGATGTTATTATACATATAAACCTTCCTCTTTAATCACTCTACCTATTAAAAACCGCATCAAAATCCGTTGCGTAGTTTTAAAGATTAAAGCATACATAGGGCTATATGGACAGAGAAAGCGACTTTGTTTTATACTATGTAGTGATGTACCTACTAGTCATTCTCACATCACAACCTAAGTGCGTTGCGTAACTGCGAGCGGCGTCGGTCGTGAAAAACGTGAAGGAACGTCGTAAAGCCAATGCATCACTCATAGACCGAACACATTTACGAGTTGTATTGGAGCACAATATACAGTCTCGGAGCGGGTCTACATGTCGAGTTAAGCCCTATTAACGATCACACGAATCAAATAAAAATATCCAAAATAATTCCCTAGAAAGTTGAGCCTTATTTTCCTAATACAATTCCAGATTACCACTGGAGAGAACACAATGCACGGAGATTAAAAGACAGCAATTAGATAATGTCACTGTAGAAATTATGCTGACAATTGTAACATCCGCCTCCAGGACATCAGAGCCCTGAACTTCTGAAAACCTTTTCCTAGCCCCGCTTGTCTTCCGTCAAGCCTATAGCATACCGACTGAGTTAGTTTTCAATGTGTAACGAAACGAGATGAATGGTGACGGGCATAAGACGCTTCGCTTATGACTCGTGCCGCGAGCCGGCGCGAGCGCCGCGGCGAAGAGACTGGAAGTGGGGCATTCATTATGTTTCACACAAAAGCTCCCGGTTGTTTACACTATTGGTTGCCGAGATTGCTTCCGAGATACATGATATCAAATTAATCGCGTTATATAATAAGTAACTATTCTATTTTAGTAAGCATAATTTGTAGAAAGTAGATTTAACTTATATTGAGAATGTGATAAAGCAATAGGAATTACATTTACAGGAAAGAATAGTACTGTAGCACTGTTGTAATCGAAATGATTTAAAGTCCAGGCGTCTCCTTTCATTTTATTTTTATTTCACGTTGAATGTTCGTATCTACGAAACGCTGAGACATTATTTTCTTAGAACAGCCGACATGTTTTACGACGCACTACAGCAATAAAATTTCAAAACCATTTCTGACACTTAAAAATTTATTATATATTTCTCAGATGTTATACAGGTCAGCTACAGCTATATTTTATGTATCAGAGTTTTGTGTACTGTTAAAAAAGGTAATCTTGGACTATATTAAATTAATCGAAGATTTTCATGGAAGTTATAGAATGAACGCATAATTGAACATTTGCAACGGCATCAGATAGCCTCTATGCATTGACATGCGCTTGGTGGGATATGGCATGCTAACACGCCATCAACTGCCACGCCTATCCATGTAGTACATCTGCGATTTAGCAAGAATATTAATGTTTATCCTGTGTCCTAAGTAATAATGAGATTTTGATTCAGCAGATTTTTGGGGGATATGAATAGGAACTGATCTGTCAACATAACTTGTATGTTTTTTCTATGCTACAAATCCACTATTGATCCTTGCAAATGTATTAAATAAACCAGCAGAGATTGCCCCACTACTTCAGCAGACGTCGACCTCAAACCACCTCACTTAAAAAATGATGCCCAACTGAATAGCTCGCGAAAACCGTGCTAGTAGTTCGAGAGACTTTAGTGAGGTAGAATTAAGTGTGTCGTATGCAAGCGGGTATCTTCTCTAGTGTCGCTGTCCGCTAGTAACATTTCGATACTTTTGTTTTGATCACTAGACTGTAGTAGCTGTGCTTTTGGTGGTTCTGTTTGGAGTTAGAAAAATAATTCCATGTTACTTGACGTTAATAGAACAATTAATATAACACAGTATTACAAATTCAAGTACTGGTTACAAACCAGGTCACGCAAATGTTTCCATTCGTTTTATCCGTAAAATTCGCTACTATCTTCACCTATACTTCAACAAACAATATCAAATACCCCTACTTATAATGTGTCGTATATACTCTGTCTTCTATTATCCATTTGGAGTACTGAGATAGATGTGACTCGTTAGGTTATTGTGGACTACTGTAACCTTTGCTCACAACCGGATAGTCAATCTATTATCTTATCCACTCACCCGATCCCGCGAGTCGATGTGCACCTTGCCGGTGTCCAGCAGCTGCCGCAGCCGCTCACAGTCACCACGCAGCGCCGCCAAGTGGAACTGGACGTCCGTGCGGGACTCCTTCTGCAATCAACAATTATATTTGTAAGGATACGGTTTTTGGGGCACGAGTGCTCGTTCGTTTTGAGCCCAAGCTAGTCTCGCTTACACGTAGTGAAACCTGCTGATCAACTGACGAGGCCGTGGCGCCAACCTAAATGCTTGTAATTGCAAAGTCGCTATACTAGGTACCATGTTTAATTTCGACTGAACCCAAGCGCGGTGGAAGGGTATTTTACCCGGGATGAAGTCTTTACCATAGTAAGTAAATTTATCATATTATCTGTTTAACACGATTATGATTATAATATTGTTACACGAATATCATAATTGGCGTCTCGATATCATCTAATCGATACACTTAGGATATCGGAGGTATCTAAACTGCTTCAGAAACATTGCATATTATAACGCAATATCTGTAGGTAAATGAATGGATTTGCGTCGGAATCTAAAATTAGTTATCATTGGAAAACGGCTGAACGGCCCAATAGACCAGATATCAATAAATTACGTCATAAACGATCAGTATGGCAATGTGCCGATTTAATTGTTTCATAGATAGTAAAATCTCAATAACATTCACCAATGGTAAGAGAAAAAGGTCGCTAAGAACCTAATTAGACGTTAACTGTCCTACATAGGTAGCTCAGGTATTTATTTAATAGGTAATTACAAGATCAAAGATTAGTTAGCTCACTAATTATTATTCCAAGTTAACTCCGAAAAAAATACAATAATCATAATTTACATGTTCTCTTAAGTCTTTGTAATTCTGCCATAGTTATA
>DWPA01001912.1:0-17057 GCA_018251375.1 Calpodes ethlius
ATGTAATAATTGCTATTGATTGGACTAACAAATTGTACCTAAACTCTATACTGTGAGAAGAATAAAATGTAAGCGTTCCTGGGTGTTTCATTTTATAATTTTATAATTTCATAATATAAAAAGTATAAATGATTATTTTAAGTGTAAGAGGGACTGTTTATTATTAGGTCTCACTCAGCCTATCTCACATTTCCGATTGGTAGAGGTGTCGGGTTTACAATGGAGCAAACATTTATATGACCTGCCAGTTTGAAGTCAATTGTCTATAATTGAAAGTCAATATTAGAAACACGCCTTCAATTATACATGTCGGCACAGCGATCAGCAAAGTGACGTTTACGTTACGAGATCTTGTGGCAAAGTGAGCGAGTGGTGAATTTCCCATGCCTTTTATACTTTTCATCTTAGGTTATCTGTAATTTATTGTATATATTTATTGATACCTATTATATTTTTTTAATCGTAAACGTTTTATTAATTACAATCTAAATAATCTTGCCAGGTTTGATCTATCAGGATTTATATTTTTGTGTTTCACTATTAAACTTTTAAAAGCACGGACAATTTAAATGAAAAATCTGTTCTTAAATTTCTTTGTAAACAGTTTTTACAGACAAGAAGTTAAATACCAAAACTAAATTCATCTGTTATTTCAATACTAAATGCTAGTTTTTTGACGAGTAATTTTGCAGTTTAAATTTCACTTTTCGAGGTAAATTACAGGTTTTCGTGTTTGTTGACTTGATAATAGTAAAAGAATAGTAACAAAATAATTATATTTTTTTTAAATAACTGACTATTTTCACGTTATGACTGGGTTTAAATGAAAGAATAAATGTCATAAAAAGTATTGGTTTCTATTCAGTAATAATCCATTATAGGATTCGGGTCTCTCTTCTTGAAGAGGTCTAAAGCATACTCCACCATGCTGCCCCAGAACGAGGAATAAGTGCCAACTCAAGTATCACAAGTTGTAACGCTACACAAAGATCTCCGACATGGCTTAACCAACAGTGATCAATTTAGATAATAGTCGTTACAATAGGGATCCTCCGAATCACGAAAGCACTGAACACAATTTTGCCACTAGCGATTACCCATCAAACTACCAATCATGACCGCAGTTGCTTAACTTGATCGATCGCTTATATATTGCTACCAATCAATGCCCAGCTATAAGTGTCAAATCAATGCAAAAGCGAATTCGCTTTGAGCGATCTGGCCCGTGACCTTCATTTTGTTTATTTAAAATGTGTTCATATGACTTTGTAAAATGATAATATATATATTATTTCATTGTATTTTTTTTATGTCGCGGTGTTTGTACTTCTAAGAAAGTTTTATAAGTAAATGTAATAAAACAAAAATCTACTATTGCTTTCACATCCACAACAGACGTCGCAACTCCAGGGGAACATTTTTCTTTGGTCGTGTACCGAATACAGTGGATCCTATTACCAAGATGTCACGATTAGAGTGACTCGTCAAAAATAAAATGATACAAAGTTTATTGCTTTCTCTGTAGCATAAAGAATCATTTCACTCTTTGTACATTTTATCATTGTCTCGTCGAAATTCACGTGTATAGGTAAAATATTTCGAATTTGTGATGAAAAATAAAATGGAGAAAATAATTTTAAGAGTACAAAATACGAATTGCGCAATACCAATATAATTCTCTTTTCTTATTTTACGCATTACCTTGTGTTTTATACTTTCGATATAATTACGAAACTGATTTTGAAGTAGTTCTGATAGTTAAAATAACTAGGACACAGAATATTACGTAATCTTGAATAGTATTGTTCAGTCATCAGAAAATTAGATAAAAATGACGTGTCTTAAATTATGTGATACATTTAATAAAAAGCTTTACATATTTAAGAGAGCCAACGGGAACAGCTTCAACAGTAAGCCTCAAAATATTGTACATAAAATAATATTGAATGTATGTGATAAATTAAAATGTTACGTATGTCATAAACGTAAGTCGAGAATAAATTTAATGTAATTTAGCAAAATGTAATTTAGGCACTTATCGTGAACAGAAAATTAAATCTGTGATTCTGTTGTTACGAACTTTAAAACTCCGGGGAAATACTTTCAATGGCGCAAAACAATTACGAGTATGTTACAGGAATTAAGCCTCGAGTAACTTTAATTCAGTCCAGCTTTTGTAACATAAAAGTTTTTAGAATTTCTAAATTAAATTACAATGAAAACAGTATCCTTTCACGAATTCCAATATATCATTTGATTGAAAGGAAAATATACTTATTTTCATTAAATGAAAACAACATCAAATTATACAGTTGAAAATTTGAGCGAAGAGCAATGTATCGTTGATATTATATTATATATACTTATTTAGATCTTTATCTGGTTCTTATACCTACTAAAACTAGATTGTAAAATAAAATAATAGAAATTCTAAATTTATTGAACATTATACAAATTATAATGTTTATGACCTTAGTATTTAGACCTTTTTTACAGTCAGTAACACAAAGCTGATTAATAAAGCGTCATTACAGAATGGAATGATTAACTCAACCTACACTTTAGTTTAAGTTGCATGAACCAACTTTAAGCATATTGCAACAAAAAAGCAAATTCCACACATGTACAGGTAGGTACATTAAAATACAGTCTCATGTTTTTTTGGAAAACGATATAAGGAGCAAAAGGATTTGATGTAGAGTTAAATATTTAACGTACGTTTATGCAACTGGATGTTTAAACAATAAATTGAAAGCATAAGAAAATTGCTCTTAAATCCTTTGTTTACAGTGAGATATCGGTGTTATTGAATACGACTTACCCTGAGATTGTTTGTTTATTTGTCAGCTATTTAAATATAAAATCCTTGTATAAACATCGATCAGTTAGTCAGATAATAAGTTAATGCTTATCTACATTCCCGCCTGACTGTAAATGGCGATGGACTAGTTGTTGAGACACACTAATTAAGTAAAAGCGTGTTTAAGGCAGGGAATACGGTCGTATTATACTTAAATGGGAACGCCGCGGGTAAGTTATTTCGGTCCTTCACAGATATATTGTTACACATTGCGAACAGAGCAATTCGTGCCATGCACAACCTCAGGCCCTGAGACTTGTTAAGATAAACCTTTTTGGTTGTACATACTATTTCCGATAATAATTACGTACATTAAAATTTCTTAATAGATTAAAAAAATATATATTATTTAAATTCAAAGAAGTCGTACCAGATAATTCTCATCTGTTTGTATTCAGTTTCAAATATAATTCTTTGCTAGTTTACAAATTTCGTTACTGAAAAATAAACGTGATTTTTTGTTACTATAAAAAAATAACAAGTAAAATAAATAATGATAGTGGTTCGCACGTTGGTTTCCCGAACGTGGATGCGTAAGTTCGAATCCGGCACGCACCTCAAATTTTCAAAAAAGTGATGTGCCTATTACAAGTTAATTATCACTTTCTTCGGTAAAGGAAAACATCGTGAGGAAACTTGCACACCCGGTATAATGTTCTCGAGGGTGTGTGGATTCCACCAATCCCCACTTGGCCAGCGCAAGTGTACTATGGCCTGTACCCGTGACATTGTGTGAGAAGACCCGAGCCCAGCAGTGGAACATTTATGGGTTGTGATTTGATTTGATTTTTTTATATTCAAAGTACCAGATGATTCTCAGCTGCTTGTATTCAGTTTCACATATAACTCTTTGAATATAACTTTTTGGATATAACTCTTTGGTAGTACCTACTAATTCGGTTACTGATATAATATACGTGATTGTGTGTTATTATAAAAACAATAGATAAAATAAAACGCAGATAATTACTACAGGGTACACTTGCTTGCGCAATGACTTCCAAAGTTATTATTTGCAACGTCCTTACATTAAAGATTCGTTAGCGCTAATGTCTTATTCTGTTATGATACTTTGGACAACTTCGTGCAATTGACTGTTAGTAACTGTTTGTATTGTTATAATGCTACTAGAAGTACCTAATTATTATTATGTAGGTCAAATGCGAATACAACAGACCGTTAGTTTCTTAATATAATGCTGGTCTAAAGTAAAGCTTAAAATATATGTATGTCTGTGGTAATATCGTGTACTTACTGGAAAAGTTCTTTTTTGACAATGGAAATATGTACTTATTCGTTGAGCATAAAGGACATGGGTATTTTTTTATCCCCGTATATAGCAATATTTTCATCTCAGCTGTCAAGGCTTCCTTTAAATTGTTACACCTTTCATACGACTATGGCTATTGTAAACGTTATTATTTATTATTATTCTTCCGTTCGAAGAACGAAATTAATCAATTTAATTCGTATTTAGAACAATGCTTTAAGTGTACTTTGGAAGAGTATTATTTACTTACTTAGTATTTTATGATTCTTGCCTCTTCGGTGTGAATTGTTGCACGATCATCGTAACATGAATTGAATTAGTATTGGTTGCCTATAGTAATAATGAATGTTTATTATTACTATAGACAACCAACCAAATTACATATTTAGCTACTGTGACACGATGCGACAGCCTTCGCTATTTTCGGAACCATACCTCGTGTGCCGCACACTCGTTTATGTCGGAATATTTTTACAGACGTTTATACGGAAAAATGCAGAAAGCTGAGAGCACGTTTACACAGCGACTATGCGGTGCGTTTTTTGACGAATGCGGTCGACATTCAACGGGCGATGGACGATGCACATGTGGACGCCGTGTGAACAGTTTTTACGCTTTCATACACTTTCTGTTGTCATTGCAGAGGAGTTCGTCTGTAAATGTTCTAATTTATATACGTTACAAATACATTTATTAAAGAAAATAAATTATTAATATTGTCAATCTGAATTGACGTTGACGATTGAACGTTGAAAGAAATATATGAAGGTTCAATTAATTAGATAAAAATTAATTTCACTCCTAGACCATTCTGGGAAAGCCTGACAATAAATTTCAATGTTCGTGAGAGTAAACCGAATCCGACAGGTATAAGTGCTAGTGGCTGTCAGTTGTAGTTAACTAGAACGATACTTGCTACCTGTTTCCTCTGTCCTAGACAATTGTTAGACTTGTTGGAGTTGGCTTAACAAGAGTGGAGACTGTTCATTACGTGTTCAATGTTTTTACATTGATTCTAGACAGGGCTACTAAAGTTAATACTTCAATTTTGGTACCTACTAAGAATACAGAATACATAAATGTATAAAAGTACTTTAATTTTTATGTTTAATAACACTCTGAAATTAATTAGTATGGGCGACTAATATCAATTAAATTATTCAATTTATTTTTAATTCATCAATTAAATTCAGTTCTGCAGGTTCGAAAAATAGGCCGAGGCTTTAGAAATTTACCTTATTAGTTAGGTTTTACTTATATTAATTTAGAAAGAAATAATATTTGTCTACAGACTATAGTTATTTCAATAAACAAATGATCATGATCGGTGTCTTTAAATTTATATTTTTTATCATTTCATTTAATGATTTCGTAATGATGTCTCACTCATATGATCAGTGTCAGGATGTTTATTCGTGGAATGTCGTATGAATCCAGAAAAATATCAATCGATATTAATGAAATAATGCGTACCCTATGTTATTTGGTCCAAAAGAAAAGATACGATAGTTTTGGATCCGAAATCTTAGGTATTGTTAAAGTGCACTGTGAGATCAGCGTAAATATTGACTACATTTAAATGTTTCCATGTCAAAAGTCATTCAACCTGATGAATATTTAGTTAAAGTATAAAAAAAATAGATGTGAAGAACCTAATATAGAACGCAAAGGGCTTATCTTTTAAAAATATTGAAATGATGCAGAACAACAGCCATGTTAGCTGATAATTTAAAAGCTCTACCAATATATTCTCAGGTAACATCTAAGTAGTATCTAATGAGCTCGCTTCGTACAAATATTAGATACCGCCCATACCATGTTTTTCTATCCGATACAAAAGACCTCCGTGAATACAAGAACCGTATTTTTGTCTAAACTGTTCAATCAGCTGCCACGTCATGAAATTTAAACTTAAAGTTTGCTTGTAGGACCTGAATGAGAATTGACTTCATGGATTCAATTAGAATTTGCTCTCGTTACGTAGCTTTAAAGTCTTGCGGCATATTTCAAAAAAGATGGCGCCTTGATGTGGCAAATTTACTTCTGTCAGGATTGTATCAGACGTTGCCTTCACAACGCAAGTAACTCTCCTGGGTCAGGAGTTAATCCCACCCACAGCCCGCCTGTAACAGCACAGAGTATTTCGACAAGAGAAGAAATCCACAGTGCGTGGTATATAATTAAAATTTTCTCGAACGCCTCTCAAATTTCGTGACTTGAAAATCACAGAAGAAATAGTGGGTTTTTGTGTTTAATTGAAAGCGAACTGATTTTACTGGAAACAGCAAACACAAGGAATGGAATAAACGATTTAAAAGGACCAAGGCAAACAAGAATAACAATTTAGTGATTGTCTCCCTCTGCCAATTTGAAATAGAAAACAAAACAAAGAGGGTAAAATAAATGGAGGAGTGATTTTCGAAGGTTTTCTTTGCATATGGTTGTATATTTTTTTGGCGTTTGACACAAAAGTTGCTGGAATATGTTAATAAATACAAAAATACCTTTTTTGAGGACTAGATGTGTGATACATTCATTAGAAAAGAATCCTACAATTTTTTTTTGTTATTATATTTTATTACAGTAGCTGACATAGCATTTAACGTATTTTAAACTAGAGTTCTGACAGATCAGTTTATAATACGCACATGTATATCATTCTTTATAAGATACATATCTATGTTAAAATAAAAAAAAACAAATTTTATATTATTATATCTATATTCGAGGTAACACTTTATATTCTTTATTTGCAAATAAATAGATTACTTCATAAATATGTGGAATTCTTGTATTCCTAACTTAGAGATAAATTATTATGAAGCGGTTTTATTTATCTTTTCCATTGTGACTAACAACGCTTGTGTTAATCCTGATGTTGACAGATGACTGTGGTTACGTATCATCCCGTTCACAATCTCTCTACATTTTCTATAAAAATATTTTATTAAACTAACAAACCGCCGAAGCATCGCACAACTGTGATTAAGATAAAAACCTTTACACAACTTCGTGATAACGTGCCATTTTAAGGGATTTTTTTAATCGGATGAGTAATATCGATAATGACCTCCTATTTTAAACTCATAAACATCATACGTATATAATATTAGTGTAGATAAACGTAAAACTCCGATCAAAATACCACAGCATATTTTTGTAATACATGTTATGCTCGATTTTAAGTGGTTGTGCATTCTCTGGGTAAAGTTTTGGTTTGATAATTTACATGTAACTTTAGTTTGTAACAACCGTTGTGTGAACTTAATAAATAAATAAATACAGCTGAAGAAAACATAATTAAAGTATAATTTAATCTTGATCGATATCCGATCAGCACTGTTGACGGGGTTATCTATTAATGACCAAATAATGGTAATAAGTACTTTATTTAAGTTTTTACAATAAAAAACTTTTGTAAACGTTACAGTAATGATTATAGGTACTAAATTATACTTTACGACATTTTATTGTTCATATTCGGATGTCCCCATATTCTATATTCAACAAGTTATTATGGATGTATGTGTGATATAGAAATACGGCCCGAGTTCTTTAGCATACATATATTTGGATTCGTCGCAGTCAGGTGCAAATGTCAACGTAATATCAAAATATAAAACGTAACTAAGTTATCGCCTGTCAAATTACGGCTACCAATCCTATGCCATACCATCATATGACTCCTTAGTAATCATGTTGTTTATTAATATGTGACCTTCTTACTTATCTATGAATTTAAGATATACATATTATTTTGTAGGCAACTGTCGTTGAGAATGATTCTCTAGCGAAAACTTTGATAAGTTTGTGATGATTTCGTGTTGCTAATAAATTACAGTTACATATTTAGATCACGACAACCTTTGTAATGTATATTTTATGTAGATGTCTTTATAAACGCATAAAAATAGTATAAACACCGCAATATGCAAAGCTTTTTGAGCTACTTGAGGGGCAATTTGTAAGAATTTGCATTACAGACAAAAGGCCCAATTGTCGAACTTTCAAAGCTCTCCCTAAGGCTGACCGCACAAGGTCAGACTTCTTAAAAGGTTTAATGTTTTCCAGCATTTTATTCAAGATTATTACTTTTATGACGAAATTATAAAAATAGGTAATCAGTCGAGGAAGACATTACTTTTGCATTCAGAATGTTTATAACTTTTCAACCTTAAGAAGCATAAAATTAGCATAACAAAAGTCGGGTTTAATTACAGAAATACCTAAGTTATAATTGAACGTAAAATAAAGTAACGGAGATGTATATTAATTACTAGCTTTTACCTGTGGCTCGCTGGTATTAAACTTCCCCGGATAAACTATGCCCTTCTCGTATAAAATTTGAGCTTTTATTTAACACACATTTATTTTTAATGCACATGTTTCTTTAAAATTAAAATTTGGGAGACAATGTATAAATTAACAAATTTAATTTTTCAGGGTTTCTTTTACACCGTTGGATGATAAACACGTTGGTTGGAGACACTCACGATTGATAAGGAGTTTCTATTGTTATTTCTTGTCTTTATTGATAAGGCAGCCTTCCAAAATGCTGGTGAAAGTCCAAAAGAGAGTAATTTAATAGTATGAAAAAATAAAAATACACTTTTATGCTGAAAATAATTTAATAACCTTGCTGTTCACCAGGAGTTCTATCGTTTCGAGTAAAGTATCAGGTCATATGAGTCATAAAAATGAATTGTCATCAGAACTAAAGTAGCAATTTCAATATCAACTACGTGGGATAAAAGTTTCTTAGCACGAAATACTAATTTTACGTAAAACATAGTAGTTCTAATTCAAGACGCAAGCCTTACAAGAACTTTACCAATATTACAAGTTAAATAAAACTTACCTTAGTGTCTTAAAAGTTACGTTCATAAGTGTATTGAATATTTCTACGATACATTTATTTTGAATGAGAATTTGACTTTCCCGTAATATATATTTATCTACTATCGAAATCTGTTAATTGTAGCATTGGTAGTTTTGGCCCTGGATGATGAATCGGATATGTGAAAAAGATCTTCCATTTATAATACTAGCAATGGTTGTATCCAAACAAAATAGTAAATATTATCCGGGAAGAAATGAACTTAGTATAAAACGAATATGAGTTATTGCTGCTCCGATCGTGATAGTTTTCATAACTCCTACGTATTCATCGTTCCACATAATTTTACCTTCAGTAGTACTTAGTTAAAATAATCTTTTGAAGAAATGGTTTTTTCGCAACAAGATTGCTCGTTGTTTACCATAACATATACATTCCTTAATCTGTGTGGAAGTATTTATATAATGTATTTTGAAGACGGTTTAAAACTATTTTTAAACTTTAATAGTTTGGGTTTTAAGTAGTATTATATTATACCTATAATATGGATGAAATCTTATTGTTTTAAATATTGTTTATGAACCTTTTTCCTATAATAATAGATGTGGCAAGTAAGAAAGCGCAAGGTTCACCTCTCTCTCCTCTTTGGTTATCACTAATCATAAACCAATCAATAAAAAAACATTTTTTTGCTGGAACAGATTATTACTTCACATTGTTCACACGTACAATATTTCTATTCAACGAATACTTCAATAAATAGCTGCGTTGAATTTTACGAAACCCCATTATAATATTTATGTGTCTATACCATCTGAGTAGTACAAATATTGTAACATTTTTAGTTTATAAAATATTTTCAGCAAACCCATAAATAAAGTTAATAATTTGAATCTTTATAATTATAATACTTAGAATCCTATTTAGATATAATTCAAAAATATCTAAACAGCAATTATATACATAGTATTACTAGTTATTTTTGTTCCGTATTCGCTTTAAGACAATAATTCATAATATACTGTAATTGTAATATTATACCTTACCATTATATCTATTTGCTTTAAATACTCCATTTTGTAGAATAAGGTTCTTTTAGTTATATAAATTCGAAACTTACGCAATAATTAATATTTTATGCACTAGCCTCAGATTAGTACCCTATCCATATTATATTATCTAATCTAAGCACTACCCAAACTAGCGCTCTTACCGAGCAGGATAAGTGGGTCTGCTCAAGTAAAGATCCAATCTAACGAGATTTTGCGAGAGATAGTTAACAAGTGCTAATACGGTGGATTCATGGTATAAAGAGGTATATCGTGTTTAGCGCTAGATGCGCTGGATTTCCCTCTCTCTTCCTGCTGAAGTCATATAACATACACTGTAGGTTCCGTGTACAAAAAGATAACAAAGATAAATCACCAAAAAACACATTACTAGCCGTTCAACGAACTACACTTGTTAACATCACTAAGCTGGTCACATTTGCGTTAACGCTATTGTTAATTCCCAAATGCATCTTATTTAACGCGTTTATTTTTTATTAGGGAAATTGTATACATAATTATATTCCTCGGTTGTTAACGTGTCAATTAGACACGTTTGCATAATGTCATTGTAAGCGCGCTAAGTAACGCAATTGAATTCGTTTGAATTTTAATATAAAACTGATAATAATGGCACATATCCATAACAAAAGGAAGAGTTAAAACGCCCTGTTAATTGACCTTTATTAACATTATGTACGAGGTCATTTAAAAATTTGATAAATTTTGCTAAAAGTTTAGTAACATTGGACATATATGAAGTGACACCAAGCCTATCGACCTCTCTTGAAAAAGACCCGGTGTCATTGACCTGACTGGAGGCACAAAGAGACGATTCATGTGAGCACCCAAAATTCTTTATATTCAATATATTTTTATTTGTTTATTACTCCTTTTAATTCTGCAGGTGTTACAGGTATCCGTTGATTGAAATAACCACTTTAGAATAGGTATTCGTAAACATTTTCTATTTCCATATAAATACTCGTTTAGCGCTCCAAGAAAAAATGCCGTTCAAGCGACGATCATAATGAGAATAAAAAAAGACCTCACCACATCTAGCTACGCCAGTAAATGTTGTAATGAGAAATTTATTCATTTTCAATTGCAGCGCTAAGCTCTGCAGATTGGATATCCAACGTAATTTGATTTTATAATCGCAATATAAAAGTGTAAGAAATATAAAATGCAAAAGCACAAGTTTTTTCTAAGAAATCTCTTAATCCCTAGAAAATATACAAAGGTGAAGTACTTTGCGATGTCTTCTAACTTAGTCAAAAGATTTATATTAACTTTTCTACCTTAATTTCATTCAAACTTGATACTGTATAAGAGAGAAACAAACAAGATAATTTTGTATAAAAACAAAACTTACATTTTTATTTATTAGTACGTTCTTAAGTACTTATTTTACTTAACTTTTATATTAAGTTAGTAGTTCTAGAACTTCACTTTATCAAATAATGTATAATAAAGTATAATCTCATAGACTTTTAACTATAAATGGGACATCGATAAATTAACAATGACTGTACAATGGCATAATGATAAGTACATAATCTTTATTCCTTTTCGAAAGATTTCTTGTATTATATTTGGTTCAAAATTTCAGAATAAGCTTATCCTGGCTATAAAATATTATTAAGAAAGAAAAAAACTCATGAATCTTGTAGGCCTATTTTATGGGAAAAAGATGACAATTAGGGTGCGGAAGTAATAAAACTTGAGAGCTTTTTTATTTATTGAAATAAAAGTCCTAAAATATAGGGACTGATAATGATGTATTAAAGTCATATTTATATTATTCATTATGTTAAAGATGCAGATGTAGACATCTTCGTCCCACATTATTATGTACATAATATATTACATCCCTCACACACACTTGTGTGTAGTATTCTTATACTTACACATTCAAAACCGTGGATGGTGTTAGACTATATATGTTTATGTGAAGTATGAAATCAATATAATAGGATTAATGTGTTAGTGTTTGTTCTAGTTATAATAGACCACATTGAATAGGGTTATAGTAGCTATTGATATCAATGTTTCTTGTCAAACTTACAACTAATACTAAGTGTTTTTTCGAAACAGTGAATCTATGTGTGATCGATCTCTGGGTGTGTGTACATATGCTCGTAAAATATTGTGTGTGGGTTAAAAATGTTATATACCCACTGAAACTGTATGATGAAAGTGCCCAAACATTCATGTCAATATATACTGGTAACGATTCATATAAAAATTAAATAAGTGAAGAGGCATTTTCTGAAGTTACCCTACAGCGAAGGTATATTCTAAGAATTATATTTCAAAATACTAATCTAAAATAGAGTCACAGTCTTTAACTCTGAGATAAAATACGTTATTCGTAATATTTGTGCCATATCTGTGTGAGTGTTAGTGCAAATAGCTGCGCACAAATTCACCTTAATTAATGCATTAAAAATTGATTAGCTACACTATTATCTCTATATTATAGACAATTCTTATTTCCTATTAATTTGTGTGTCGAGTATCGCATTAAACTATTGGAAACATCCGCGTATTCTTATTGTTAGCGCGTCAATTATCGCATTAGGACGCAGATGTAACCGTGACATAGTATTAATGATATTAATAATGATAATATTTATTTCATAGTACTTGGAATTTGAAGAAGAATGTTATATTATTTAGAGTCTTATTAGATATTTTTCTTATATGTTTGATATTATATTATCTAACTTATTCAGAGGTAATGAATATGTATAAAAATAATACTAAGAAACGGTTCATCTTCCCTTTCAGAAATAGTCTTAACCAAAAGTAATTCAACATTTTAACTGATAAGGCAATTGAAAAAGCACCAGCTTTGTAAATACTATCCAGTGAACCATATGTCAGTAACAAGTGATTAAAATTAAGTATTATACGCACCACCATTCATGTCCCTGTGATAGAATCTCGCGTAAGTCGTGATGTTGATAAGATTGAGTGAGGTTGTGGTGAAGAGATTTGATGCTCATTCGCTTTCACGCGGTTGGCACCGTCACGCTCGTCAATTCTGGCGGTACTCGAAAAATGCCTACTGCGTAAACCAATACCTTTCGATTACAGGGGAGAAGTTTGTTATAAGTTATATCTAATTGATACTTAGAAATGTTACACTTAAATGATCTTTGCAGGATGTCAGTGAGGACATTTTTGCGCCAACTAACTGGTGACTAATAAAATTACAATGTGAGGGGTCATAGTCCATCACGCTGACCAAGTGTGGATTCAAGAACTCTCGGTTGTGGAGGTTTATTTACGATGTTTTCCTTCACCGAAGCAAGTGATAATTAACTTGTAATACGCACATAACTTTTTTGAAAATAAAAAGTGTTCGCGTTTGGAAGCCAACGCTCGAACCGCTAGGCTATCACTGCTTTATGTAACAATTGTAGTGCAATAAATTTCACCTTAAATTGATTTAACAATATCTCTGAAGTCTCAAGCAATACAACGATGTCACGTGCACATTGTAAATCTCGACTCTGAATCGTATATTTACGGTAAGTATTATATTCGCGTAAAATAACAGTTATTGCTGTAACTGATGCACTGCTGCACTGAGTGCATTTTCAAAGTAGTAAAATAATTCAAGAGACTAACAATATAATTCAAGAGACTTACTACTTACTTACTTATTTAGTACTTCATAGAATAGACTATGCTTCTCCCTTAAGTCATTTACCTAATCAATAGTTAATATTAGATTATTATCATTGCATAATTATTAATAAATTATTTTACATAGTTTTAGATAAAGATGGTAATTAAACATCAAAATTATAATTCACCGTTTATTTATCTGAAATAAATAACACAATTCTATAATTACGATTACGGTATAATTATGATAATATTATTTGTTTTTTTCTTAATATTTATCTGAATTTAAGTCCGAATTGCAAACCTACTTTAAAGTATATATTGTGAAATCGACTAAATAGAACTGAATTCCTATATTTGAGGATGAAATACGAAAATACGAAAAAATATGTTAATTTGGTTACCCAAACCCAGTACTTTATACGACGGGATTAAACACGTCGTTACTACTTTAAGTCAACTCTTATAAAGAAGTGTATAAAAAAATCGATAAATAAACGTTTACACACAGTAAACGATTCCGAAATTGTGTCATGGACACACACAAATAAAATCCAACTCGAACAAACAATTATCTGTCACATAAATGTTTAATGCCAGTAAAGGAAGCTATAAGCCGTGAACATTTTTCACTGTCCAATAATTGTGTCTCTTGTAATTGAAACCATTCTTTGTAGATATTATACCTATGGTACTTATGTTTACAAGTTTGTAAAAGTAAAAACTTTTTACTTCTGACGTGCAGTCCTGAAACTTTAATTTAATTTATGCTTCATTTCGATGAAGTTGAAACCAAGGAATATCTACAATAAAACCGTCACTAATAACTCCTCATTGGAAACTGAAAGTGTGGGAATAGTACCTCTTTGAAGGAACTTTACCAAACTTTTACCGCTTAGGATATGTAAAGTCCTGAATACATTTGGCACAAAATAGTAATTGTTGTACCAACTACTAATTTGAGGTGCGTTATTTGAAACACCGACAAAACTTCTTACTCGTATTCGTAGTTAAAATTCAGCACTTACTGTTTGGGTAAGTACCACTTCCGCTTCAATATTTAAGGCATTAATTTTAAATTTGTTATATTATTGTTTGTATTGTGATGGGGATCCGTTTTTTGAACTTTGGTTAGCTAAAAAAGTATTTAACTTTTTTGGTTACTTACAATATATGAACAGTTATTTAAACTTTACAATAGCTTTATATTTTAAACGTTATTTACAGACCTTGGTAAATTACAAGTAAATAAAAAAAAATCAGAAAATTATTTGAATAAAATCTCGACATTTCCATGACAATACTTCTGGTTTAGATCTTATCGAGATCAAATACGGATCAAAAGGAAATTAGGGGAAATGTAGGGTATGTATTAATATAGGTTATAGAGGGTAGCTAGAAATAAATCATGTTATCTTCGTGTGGGCTACGACAGCCAATAAGCGTTTTACGCGAATTACGCAAAGATAAATTGCCTGCCTCCGACATTAATGCGAATTTTCCGCCGAAAATAAATTACCTGTATCAGCTCTCCTTCGATAGAGGGATGCCTATACTCGTTTAATTTTTGTGTCCTCCAATTTCACCCCTATCTGTCACCGCATGAAACAATTTTCATAAAATAGTAAGTCCCCAAGAGCAAAGTTTCATTATGGAGAAGCTTATTTTTATTTTAAAAGGTACTCAAAAAATTTTATTAACATTATTAACCCGATCATAAGTATCGGAGTTAGTGAAAATTATGAATGTAATTGTTAATTAATTCATTTAATTAACCGAAACGTAATTACAGAATGGAAATATCAGCAATAACGGATCTTAAATTTAATGAAGTAACCCAAAACGACTTTATGCTATGTGAAATCAAAAATGCGATGTAATACGTGTAATGTTATTCTAGGCAATAATATAATACAATATTCAGTTTTAAAGTAGTGTTTAATATTAAAACTTTGTTTCCGCAACTGGGTGTAAATTATCTATCGTATGAGTATATTCATTTATAATTTTAATAGATTAAACTTTCAGTACATACGCGTTTAAGTACATAAATATTAAATGTAAAATATATTGGAATCAAGTCTTTGCAAAACCAAAAAACGTATCAAAAACTGTAAAAGATTACTCTACTTATAAACTAATGCTGGTATTTGTTGATTATTTGCAATTTCATATCATGTATTGATAATACAAAAAAAAAAAAAACTAGCGGTCAATCATTCAATTATGTAGATCGTCGTCGAACGATCGATATCGATCACGAACGATTAACCCAAACCAAAGCTAGGAAAGCAGTTGAGTAATGACTGGTGATTGTTGAACATACCAATATATATATTGATGAAATAGGGCATACTGCGCAGATACGTAAAGTTTGTAAATGTTGTTTCATCCAGCCAAAGGTCCGGCTCCAAATTAAAGGGTAGGGTACGGAACCCCTTTTGTTAAACCTAATGGCCCGAAACTAAAAGTTCGTATAAAGCTTTGGACATGTTTTTTAACGTAGCTCTTCTTTAATCAAATAACCTCTGTAAAATTGTATTTTTAGTAACAGGTTTAGATTGCTTGAATTTTTAATCAGTATTTTGTATGTTACAGCGTTTTAATACTTTAATAAATAAAAGGTTTTTGTATTGTATAAACAGCAACGTGAATGATTTATAAGCAGCGCTCACCGCGGAGACCTGAATTTTTCAGAAGAAAATTATACTTTTTTATCATTTATTAAAAAAAAGGTTATTGGAAATTCCATACCTACAAGCTTACTTATATAAGTGTGTCGAATATATAGAAATTTGTACGTAACCAATAAATATTACAGTTAGTGATAATATGGTACACGAAAACGAACAATTAAATTCAGGTGTTAGAATTTACGAGAAAAACTACAAATAAAAGTTACATTAAATGTTTGGACAAATTGGCACAAAAACTCAGAAATTAAGACTCCGTGTTCATAAAATAGTATTACGAGTATTTCGCTCTTTTATATGAGAATTTTACAATACGATTAACATCATAATAATGTATTATAAAGCTTACGGCAAGACTGGTATACGGTTCGCCCGGGTAGTTACTATTCCTGTCGCGTAATAATTGTCAAATAGCAATTGTTTTTCAGCCTATACGGTATTCCAGGTGATAACCAGTAGGTCATACTTATTCAAGAGGCCACCATCCGTCCTCAAAGGTAGCAATACCACTGTGGTAAGGCAATTTTGAGTAAGAAATTTTTCAAACAATTACTAACTGAACGTTTATTAATACTTAACAACAGGATTAACCTATAGTAAGAGTCTGAAAGTTCACAGTCCTGTCAGTAATAACTAATAACAAAGTGATATTCTTATTAACTAATATTAATAGGACTAATCTGTTCCACTTATAGTCCTATTTAATGTT